>AWUE01016535.1:0-73375 GCA_001974825.2 Corchorus olitorius
ATTTACTAAAAATGCTATAAAAGTTATTAAAATTGTAATTACAAATCCTTATTTTTTTAATAACATTAGTAAACTTTCATCAACGGGGAATATTTGCCATTTTTTTCTCAAAAGTTACTGAAAAACCTATAATGATCACAAAAGAGGTATAGTACTATCCACTAATTCAATAACCTTACATCTTTTGTGATTTTGGTTATCATATTTCTTATTACATTTTTTGTAATTTTGATTATCATATTTCTCCAAAATCTCACAATTCAAAAAAACATACCCGGACCTGTAAGTCAAATTTTCATATAAGGTTACAACTTATAACTAAACTTAATGCAATATAAGGAAGTATTAAATTAGGTGTACAAAATTGGTTCCTAGTTACTAATTCATATGTCCTTCCTTTTTTTGGTGATAGAGAAATAATCTATATACTATATATGCGTATCTTTGGCAAGTTGAAGTAAAATTAAAATTGATATCTCGCTATAACTCTACCAAATTAATGAATGATCAATGTGATCTAAAATAACATAGCAAAAAGGTAATGATCTTATTTAAGGTTACAAAAAAAACTATAATGATCATTAAAAAGGCATTATACTACTTTCAACTAATTTTTTTAGATAACTTTCAACTAATTTAATAACCTTACATTCTTAGCAATTTTGGTTATCAAATTTCTCATTTATGCTTACTAATTAGAAAGCTAAACTATAGTATTATATCAAGAAATGTAGCAACCTTACATGCTTAATAACTTTATCAATGGTGAATGTTATAATTTTTTAAGTCTAAGATTACTAACAAAGTTGTAGTGAATAAGATACAATACATTATTATTATATATACCAAAAAAATTAGTTGAACATTAGTGGTTGATTTATTAAATTAGATTAGATCAATGTCAAACAAAGTTTCAAAATTATAAAAGATATTAAAGATCCGATTTATTTATCAATGGTGAATGTTATTATTTTTTAAGTTTAAGATTACTAACAAAGTTGTAGTGAATAAGATACAACACATTACTATTATATATATAGAACTATACCAAAAAAAATTAGTTGAATATTAGTGGTTGATATATTAAATTAAATTAGATCAATGTCAACAAAATTTCAAAATTATAAAAGATATTAAAGATCCGATTTATTTATTATTAAGGAAACAATATTTCTTTTTTTTTGCCAACAAAGCAATATTTCTTTTTAGTCAATACGTTTGCACAAATACCTAAGAATTTGAATTAAAAAAAAACCTAAGAATTTAATTAATGTAAGTATTTCAGTTATTATAGTATTATTACATTTAATTAATGTAAGTATTTTAATTATTATATATATTACATCGGAATTAAAAATTAATTGAAATAAGGATGCGGTAAAAGAAATTATAAATTTTAATATAATAATATATTTAATTTAATTGATAAATGAAATTACATATTGAACCTTAAAAGTTTAATTTGATAAATACATGTTTACCCTTTAAATGAATACTAAACTTTTAAAATTAAAAAGGTTATTTTAGATATTTCAAATCAATGATTTTGAAGTTTAGACTTATATAATATATAGATATATATATCTATATTCTCTACGATGCCAAACGGAAACGACAGTAATCGCAACCTTGCCAACTTGATAATGATTGGAATTTATATTTTTTATAGTCTTTCAAACAAGACAAGAAAAGTAGCACTGTTTGCAACTGTTTTTGACTTTTCTTAATTAATTATTGGTTGATGAAATGGAACTTGGCAAAATATATCTTTATTTTTTTCCACTTTTCATATCCAAACTTTATCTTGATGCTCATTGACACTAATATATGCTTCCTTTTTATAATACTAGCTAGCCAAATGAAGTCAATTGATGAATGGTGGATTAAAGGGTTACTAGAAAATGCTTGGGATTAAAAAAACATCACCATGTCTCATCTCATGTGTCAAAAACCTCCAATCCAATGGAGTTGGTCTGATTCAAAGATACTATGTAAATAGAGACTCGAACCCGGGTGATTTCCACCACAAATCTAAACATTTACCACATCGGCTCATCATAGCTACTACTAACCTATTTTCCAAATTTTTGCTGATTGTTTTTGCATTATTGGCGTTGAAGTCCATACGACCAAAACGAAGTAATTATGGTCTAAAGTAAATTTGTTTGGTTTCGTATTTTCCATATTTTCGTCTGAGGAATGATCTTTTCCACTTTTCTACTATAAGTTTGACTTAAATTGGAAAAAACCAATGCGTATATAAAATACCGTAGACTATTAAAATAGATAATCTTGTTTTTTTTTGGCAATCAAATAGATAATCTTGTTTTTTTTTTGGCAATCAAATAGATAATCTTGTTTTATGAAGCAATAAATTTATAACCTTGAACAGAGATTTTGAAATCTTAGAAATAATTAATGATTGAAACATATTACTTTATTATATATATGAAGTGTTTTCCTCTGCTTGGAAAGTTAACAATGGAGGAAATTTTGTCTCAACGTTTGAATGATAATGACAAAAGGTTGAAAAAATCATGTAAAGACGTAATTTTAAGGGTATAAATAAATTAGGTTGAATAAGGCGTGTATTATATTTCATGTTTAATTTGTTCTACTTTAATGGCCAATTGGTCTTATATAATACTCAAGTTATTAACAATTGCATATCTGAATTATGAGATCATACCTACTTATAATATAGGCTTGTAACTTTTTTATTAAGAAAATGGACGTAGATTGAAAATTTTGGTCATTACTCATTACATATAAAATAACATTGAAAACCTGTCAATAAATTATTAAGCTGCAAAGCGGGTCTAATGTTTCACATTTTGAAGGGTAAATAAATTAGGGGCAATCTTGATAGAGACTCGCATATTACCGGGCCGAAATGTGGAAGCTTATTTAATTACCTCATTTAAGTCAAGTCAATATCTCCCAAGAAATCTGCTTCACGACCTGGAAAATTTTGAACGCAGGAAGATACTGTAACCGCGTTGACGTGCGAGAAATTTATGCAATTGTGCGTGTCGTATGGGGAACTTGCTTGATGACTTGATCTACCAACGTGGAAATGTTGCTCACAGCTCTCAGCCCAGTCCCTTTTTTTGAAAAAACCATAACAGATTTCCCTTTGCTTTAATCTAAGTCTTACAAGTTACTACAAGCTGTATATATTTGGGGCTATTAAGTCAATTGCGAACTTGTTTTCCCAAGGTTATGAGTTCGAGTTTTGTTTGAGTGATGGTCCTATTAAGACTCGAGTTTGTGGGAATTGCCACACAATCGAGGCTAAATTACACGCATAATCATATATTCATTCTAAAACTCTATCATAATCAATGTTTTGAAATCCATATCTACCCATAAAATAAATAAAAAAATTTATTTGGGGTTAAACTTTATGTTCAAATCGGATCTTAATTATGGAGGTCCTTAATTGAACAAAAGGAAAATTTATTTGGTACGAAAACTTTATGTTGAACTTCTACCTCAATAAATACAAAATTTTAAAAAATTTCACATTCCAAACTGAAATTCATTTAAAATATATATATGAGTAAACTTAAAATTCACATGAATATATGATCATACGTGTCATTTAGCCTCGATTGCATAGTAACTCCACGGACTCGAGTCTATAGATCATCACTCGTTTTGTAAATGTAAAACAATATATATATTAAATCTCTAAGCTAGTTAATCATTGAGGATTTAGATTCCATATATATGATCAAAACTGTCGACCCGAAATTTCCTAGACAAAGCAAATTAAGGGTAAGACCTATTTTTTTCCCTCTTTGATTGATGATGAGGTGGAGAACAAGTCAAGCAATAATCAAAATCTGCCACATTCACGAGAAACATCCATGATTGATAACTCAACATCAAAAGGGTTGGGGTTATGACTAATGCACGTAGCACGTATATTCTTTGAAATTTCCCTTTGGACAAGACATTTTAAGTTTTCATTTCCTCTCGTTATGATAAGCCTTTGAAATTAGTTAGAGATAGTGGATTTTGAGCATATGGAGAGCATTTTCCTCATATGCTAGCTAGAAAGCACTGATGATCTCTGCATACACTTGCCTTATTTGTGAAACAAGAGATTCAGTAAGTACCCAATATAATTTCACTAGATCTCCTCGTGCGATATGGCTGTCCGACTTTAATTTTCACAAGTATGCCTATCCCATATTCTGCTGGCTAATTGTTCCAGTAAGGGTTTAATATTTTATTTATAAGAATGCTCAATTTAGAACCCTGCTTTTTAATTTAGTTAAATCAGGGCCTAATGTTTAATATCCGGCTCAAATTAAAGCTTGACGTGAATGTTAACTACTCCCTTCCATTCAAAATAAGTGATATATTAGAAATTTTACATAGACCAAGACAATGATTAGTTGGTTTTAAAATTAATAAGAACTCACTTAAAATTGCATAATTACCCTTAAAAAAATTTTATAATCAATTAATTAATAAATCTTCTCTCCCTTCCCAACTTTCCAAGACCACTTAAAAGGTCAACCACCTTAATTAACACTTAAGGGTATATATGGAAAAAAGAGTAAATTTGCATTGGTTTTGTAATTGTTTCACTTATTTTGAAAAACTACAAAAGTTAAAATGTTTCACTTATTTTTGAATGGGAGGGAGTATTAAAAATTTGATACATGACACTGGAAAATGGAAATGTTGAGTTTTTATTTGAGTCAAAATCGAAATGTTGTGCCATGATTTAACCATATCAAAAGGTTGGACCCTATAAGCTCGTGTTCTTTGGACTCTGTTTTGTTTTCTTTTCTTATCAATAATACTCCCTGTTTCGCCTTTCAAAAAAATTGAATATGAACCCTAAGCTCGTGTTCTTTGGACTCTATTTCTTTCCATTTTTTTATCAATAATATTCTCTGTTTCGCCTTTCAAAAAAAAATTAAATATGGACCCTAAGCTCATGTTCTTTGGACTCTGTTTCTTTCTCTTTTCTTATCAATAATATTCTCTATTTCGTCTTTCAAAAAAATTTGAATATTTTTACAAAAATTAAACCCTTATTTGAGCATTTAATCTATTCTACTTGAAGTTTGCAAGTATATTCTCTTGTCAGTATGGCGATGATTGGCATCCTTGCTTTTTTTTTTTCCTTCTTCTTCTTTTTTTTTTCATTGCATGAAGCAAAATTGGTCCTAAAAGATAGAATTCAACACTCAATGTATTTGATAATCGCTTTGAATTATTTAAATTGAATGTAAGCACGCGAGATTGAATCATTGAAATACTACAAAAACGATGATGGTTTGTATATACACAAGTAGTGTACCACCAAACATACCCTAAATTGTTACTTAATTATTGTTTAGTGGAATGATATTAGTGATGAACAAAAGCCAAAGATGTGAGAAACTCAACCGAACAACAACTAATTGACTTTTTATGTTAAGAATCATAATACCTTGTTTTGAATTGTTGTATAAAAGTTTGAACTATATGAAAAGTAATCATATTTCTGGTCAAAAAAAATATGAAAAGTAATAATCCATCATCATATATTGGTCCAATACCATACTACCATTAGTCCATTACCTCTTTCTCGGGTTCGAGTTCTGGGTTGGGCGGAGTGTAATTATGAGAAAGGAGAGGATTACCTCCTATTGTGTAGTCAATTTCAATATTATGTTCATGAGTAGAAAAAAATTATCTCTTTCCTATAGGCTGCAAATAAAGTCAAACGATTTGAAGCTGATGCAATAAATAAATTATACTTAGAAATTTGGAAACTCTCAGTCAGGCGCAAGCCCAAACAAAAAGGGCTCGGCACAAACTACATGGACACTCAATTCATGGTCTCCTGAAAGCCCGTATTTGTTCTAAGCAAAGCCGAAGCCTCCACAAAAGTTAATTTGGTCTTTTAATGACTCACTCAAACCCATTTGAAATGGGTCTTAACTCTTCTCCCATTTAGTGTAATTGGTTTGAAAATGAGGGGAGTTTAACAATTTTTTTTAGAAGCCTGTTACATATCGAATTCTAATCATTCAATTAAGAGTCTAAATGTCTAATGGCGAGTTTAACATTAAAGAGAAGTTAATTTACAAAATATATATACGAAATACCGCCAAAACACTTGAATGGGGTTTGAGTGGTGGTGGTGGACGGTGAGGTCGGTGGGGTTCGCGCACTTTCCATCTTATATATATGTGAAAATGAATACCACATGGCTATGGACTTGGACTGCAATATATAGTGTACTAAAATAGGAGGACAAGGTTCGCATGAAATTCACATGGCTTAATTTTTTTTTTCGGCCCCAAAAGTATCTAATTGATTATTGGTCCTGTTATAATCAACTCGTTAAAAGTTTTTTTTCCCCGCAATTTTGAATGCGTGTGAGTGGTGACATGAAAGTTGCCTCGATCATGGACGGAAGGTTAGGCAATCGGCACCACCTAGCTAGGTATGGTGGTCAACTTGGCAAACGTGAGTCATATTAAAGTGAGGATAATGTGAAACTTGACTTTCTTTCACTCATTATTATTTTTTACATTCATTTAACGTGTTTGAGTTGTTTGATTTAATCATTGCTAGTAATAATTTTCTTATAAAATTTTATGAATGGAAAAAATAATTACGAGGAGAGTTTCTTCCTATTTTGGGTTCAATGCGACTTGACTCTAAACTAATCGAGATCTGATGTGGTTATCCATACCATGAGATTAGTACAAAGAACAAAGTACTAACAAAGGATTTAAATGGAACAATTCAAAAGATTAAGATTGAAGTGGAACTAGATTGAAAGGTTTAAAGATCTTGGATTAAATTCACCAAAAAGCATAATAGTAACACCCACATGATGATAAGCCCATTTAACCAAACCAAAGCACGTGAAAGAGGATGCGTCGGCTCGGCCGAGTTTGGAAAAATTCAAAAAGTGGTCAGCCCAAAAGACAAAAAAATGGGTCAAAATGGTTATGGAATGTACTATTTACTGTGCTCTTCTAAGCTTCATTTTTTTTAAATATTATATATATTAAAAAATAATATTCGTTTCATAAATTTTTTTTTTTGGTCAGACGTTTCATAAATTAAATCGTCGATTTTTTTAATAATTTCGGCTATTCTGACGTGGATTATTGTCTGATGTGGCGAGTGGCGAGTGGCGAGGACGACCGAACATCAAACTTGTGGACAAAACCAAACCGGAGCTAACCCAAAACCCAACCCAATAGGTCTGCTTATATTTTCAAACAAATATTTTGGTTTCACGTTTCAGTCCTCGGAATATACTTAAATACTAACTTGCTAAATCCCATCTCTGTGGCTACTATAACCCCATTAGATTTCCTCCTTCGCTTTCACTTTCGTCTTTGCCTGTTTACACTGTATTTTTTCTTTATCGTTTCATATAAATGAGTTAATGAAGTTTGGTTCTTGTTTGTGATAAAGACCGTCATGGATTGAATTGTTTAACTTCTTTCTCATCAATCCTGCTACGAGAAAAAAAAAAAAAAAGAACCTTGTTAAAAATGCAAAACCCTTCTGCGGTTGCCCCGGAATCCAGTAGCCCTGCCTTCGATCTCGTGACTCAATTGGGTCACTATGCATTCAACAAGAGTTTTTACAGCCCAAATTCTGATGGGTTCTATTCATTTAAACCAAATTACATGTATTTTCCAGGGTTGAGCGGTTCGATTGCTCACAAACGTCGGGATAGAGTTACAGCTGCTGCGTCACTCGCTTTGGGTGCTCGGAATAGCGTTTCTTCCAGCGTTAGGAGTTTCGTGACTGAGTTCAATAAAGCCATTAAATTTCACTGTAGTAGAATCCCAATTGGGTTTGGGTTTGCTTCTGTTCGGGTTGGTTCTGAGGATAGCAACGGATTGAGAGAAGATGGCGGCGGTGTTTTGGAGGCTGAAGGTTTGCCTTTAAATGGAGTCGAAACCGAGGGCCCGAAAAAAGTTTTGATTTTGATGAGTGATACAGGTGGGGGTCATAGAGCATCAGCTGAAGCTATTAAGGCTGCCTTTTATGAGGCGTTTGGGGACGAGTATCAGGTCAGTTTCCTTTTGTTTGGTGGCAAAAGAAAATGTGAGCAAAGGAAGAATGGAAGATATTATGAAAGTTCAATTCTTTTATTAGTACTTTTGAGTGTTAGTAATTTGTAAATTAGCTAGGACTACATTGATGTAGGCAAAACTTCAATTTTATATGTCTCTGTTTCTATGATTCCTTGGCAAGTGTCAAGAATTGGAGGATAAGAATTAGTTGGTGGATAGTATTTTTTTGCTTGACCTTTATAGTAGTTTATACTGTGTGCTAACTACTAATTCTGGCGTATTGCAGGTGTTTGTTACTGATTTGTGGTCGGAGCATACGCCCTGGCCATTCAATCAATTACCAAAGAGCTATAACTTCTTGGTCAAGCATGGATCATTGTGGAAAATGACATATTATGGAACTGCTCCTCGGGTTATTCATCAATCTAATTTTGCTGCAACTTCAACATTCATAGCTAGGTGAGAATTGGTGGTCTTCTGCTGTGCATAGCTAATCGCCTTTCAACAAGTTTTTATTGACATGACTGTGGCAGCTCTTTTCATTTAGTGTGAGAAGCCTTGTAACATCTTTCTGTTTTATGGCATGTACTTATCTAGTTCTGTGTTTTTTGTTCTTATTGTAGAGAGGTTGCCAAAGGGTTGATGAAATACCAACCAGACATTATTATAAGTGTACATCCGCTGATGCAGCATGTGCCACTTCGCATTCTGAGGGCAAAGGGTCTACTAAAAAAGATAGTCTTTACCACGGTGGTCACAGATTTATCCACCTGCCATCCTACATGGTTAGTTCGGCATCATAGTTTCCTAATTCTCAATTAACTTATTCTTGGAGTAATTTTGGTCATACATAATTATTTTTAGGTTTCATAAGCTTGTAACAAGGTGCTATTGCCCAACAGCAGAAGTAGCAAAAAGGGCATTAAAAGCTGGACTTCAACCATCCCAAATTAAGGTCTATGGCCTTCCAGTGCGACCTTCTTTTGTGAAGCCTATTCGGCCAAAGGTTGGTTACCTGTTTGAAACTTATGAACTTTTATATGCTTTATGCCTATCTGCTTTTATTCTTCTAGGAAAACTCTTTCCCCTGACTTTTGCACCCAAGGACAGAAATTTTTGGTGCAACATTTCATTAAATTCAGTTTCAGATTCATTTTCACTTCACAGATTTGCGTTTGACCAATTTTGTGTTAATGATTGTTCTTTCCATTTAGGTCACTACATCAGTTCATCTTTCATTGTATCATTAATATTTAATGAAACTGACTTTTTTTAAAAAAAATATATTTCTAGATTGAGCTGAGGAGAGAATTAGGAATGGATGAGGATCTTCCTGCTGTTTTACTAATGGGAGGAGGGGAGGGAATGGGGCCAATTGAGGCTACTGCTCGTGCGCTTGGAGACGCATTATATGATGAGAACCTTGGGGAGCCAACTGGCCAAATCCTTGTAATTTGTGGTCGAAACAAAAAGCTCGCTAGCAAATTGCTTGCAATTGATTGGAAAATCCCTGTCCAGGTATTGATCTTTGGTCGGTCTTTTATTTTGTTCGAGTACTTTGGACTGCTTAGTCGTCATGTACATATAATTCTTATCCACTTGCTTTTTTCCAAGAACCATGAGAAGACATTTCTAGTATTCTCCTTCAATTAGTTTAAGCATGCAATAATGTTATTCTAAAAATTGGCAAATTTGGCACATGTCAATCTGCTTTAAGCATTCCAAACCATAATCCGATTTTTGTGATTTAGGGAAAAGGTTTAACTAAACCATATGACATTCTTTACATTCACGGATGACTTGCACTGAGATACATGGATATGATATTTTCTGAAATTGCACAATCTTATAGGTCAAGGGCTTTGTCACCAAAATGGAGGAATGCATGGGTGCTTGCGACTGCATTATCACGAAGGTAACTTTCTAATGGTGGTGATAATATGTTGATGCATGTAATACATTTTCTTAATCTTGAATGACTTTTGCTTCAATAGGCTGGCCCAGGGACTATTGCTGAGGCTATGATACGAGGTCTTCCTATAATTTTGAATGGTTATATTGCTGGGCAGGTAAGTTTCCTGTTCTTTTTTCACCTTTATATGTAATATTTCGAAAAATGGATTGGGAAAAAAGGGAGTGGCAACTATTCTTCCGACCTTTGCCAACAAATTCTGCTTCTCAACTTATTGCAACTCTGGTTTACCGGCACAACTTGCCAGGTTGTTTTCTTTATTACTTTATCGATCTTGTAGAAAAACCGCCATAGTTTGACTTTCATTACCTTTGTGAGTCGTTTGCTTTAGCCATCCATATTGTTTGAGTTGAAGAAGAAACCACGGGAGATAGTTAAAAAAACACAAAAGAGCATTCCCATTTTTTACCCTCCATCCCCAAAACATTATAGTTTTTATTAACTTTTTTTCCTGACTCTCATTAAGGTCATTGATTGTCGAAAAGGAATCTTGTGATGGAGTTTAAACTTTTTCCAAAAGAACTTATAATAATCTTGTTTTGATCTTTTACAGGAGGCTGGAAATGTTCCTTACGTGGTTGAAAATGGATTCGGGAAATTTTCGAAGTTACCGAAAGAGATAGCCAACATAGTAGCCGACTGGTTCGGTCCAAAAGCTGATGAACTCAAGGCCATGTCACAAAATGCTCTAAAGTTGGCAAAGGCTGATGCCGTATTCAAGATTGTCCATGATCTTCATGAGCTGGTCAGGCAAAGAAATTTTGTACCCCAATTAACCTGTACAACTTAATTTCAGCAGAAAAAATGAAATCATTTTTTTTGTTCACAACTTTTTGAAATACTGTGATTAAGCATAATCAATTTCTCCAATTTTCTCCCATTTTCTTTGCTATAAGTTTGCTGAGAAAATATCTACTGTTTCTTTCCACTGCATTGTGTCAAGCGAAAGACAAACCGATGAAGCATTTAAGATTGCAATAGACATAAATTTGGAGTTACATTGAACACGCCCGAATGGGGTAAACCAAAGATTTTGGCTCTATTTTATTTAGGAAAAAAATCTTGCCACGTTAAAGGACTCACGTGCGGAGGCGTTGACTGAATCCAACCGCTTCCGAGTTAGAACTTTAAACGCCACTTCAATCTCATCTTGTTCGTCCCAGATTTTAACGATCCTTGACGTATACATTTAACCACTTGTCACTCTCACGGAATTGTCTTGTTGATAAAAAGGAAACTCATTAAGAAAACATCGAAAACAAAAAGAAAACTGATAATTTCAATTCAAGACTTTTACTTTGTCATTCACGCACCTGTTGACTTGAATGTTTGTTGTTAATCGGCTGGAAATATATCCCCTGATTCAGCTCGATATGATTTGCATGATGCAAAAAGATTAATACCCACTTTGGTGGAATTGATAAAGCAAATACAAGGCCAATTCAGTTCATTCTTTTTTGATCATTTCTGCAGTGTCTAGCGTTTTGTTTGGTTGTTTTAGGTGATGGGTTGGAAGTATAATGCTGGGTTAGGGTTGATTGGCACTGTCGTATTCATATGGGTTGCATCTGCAGAAATAACTCAGGTTTGTCTATTTATACTCTGTTCTCTTCAATTTATTTCATTTGCTTCTGTGAATTGTTTGGTAACCTAGAAATGATTGGAGACGAAAAGAAAACCTATTTGAATTTTTAGTTGGGAACCAGTTATGTTTTATGTGTGTGCCTTTAAGTTTGTTCTGAGGGGTATTGATCATTGATTCTTAGTTGCCCATGTTTTCTAAGAACATATTATTTTGTTTTAAAGTTGTAAAAGATATGATTCATGTTAGGTCCTCTCAGGATTTGGTTCACTTTTGGGACTAATGGTTATGAAAGATTGGAATTGGATGTTTCATTTAATTGCCTCTTTTGGGATTCATCAAAAAATTTGCTTGACTTTTGTTTATTACATATACTTTAGCTTATTAGCTTTGCTAGACATGTCCCTCTTCTGCTTTTATTTGTCTCTTTCTTTTCTTCCCAATGGTGATTATACATTTTTTTAACTCAAACTGAAAACTTGTTGCAGAGGATTTTCACAGACTACAAACAGCCATTTGCACTCACTTATCTTGGTGTGTCTCTTATGGTGGTTTATTTACCCCTAGCAGTTTTAAAGGATTGGATCTGCAACTTATTTAGAAAACTCTATGGTGGCAGCTCTGTTATCACTTCTTCCATTGGGGTAGATATTCCTCTTAAGAACAATGAATTGCCCCAAGCTGACCTCAGGAGCTGCCTGATTACCGACAAGGATCTTAGCGAAAGAGAAGAAGGGCAGCCTCTGAACTCCTCAATTGATGAGAAAGATGAACCTCTCTTGACCAAATATGGCGGTGGATTAAGTTCATGGGAAATTGCCAAGTGCAGTTTATATCTCACACCAATATGGTTCATGACTGAGGTACATAATTTCATCTTATTGTCAGGAAATGTTCATCTATATGGTGCATTTGTTCAATCCATGACTAATATAGTTGTTTCAATATATCTTGTAGTATTTATCAAACTCCGCTCTGGCGAATACTAGTGTTGCGAGTACAACTGTCCTAACCTCAACTTCAGGGCTCTTTACACTCTTCTTTGGAGTTCTTCTTGGCCAGGATACCATCAATGTTGCAAAAGTGGTTGCTGTATTTATTAGCATGGCTGGTGTTGCCATGACCACAGTTGGAAAAACATGGGCAGCCGATGAAATGCTGAGTGCCTCCGAGTAAGGATTTATGTCATTTATCATGTTTTTGCCATTTGCAATATCTCAAATATAGAACAGATGATGCTTAAATTAAATTAATACCCTATCAAATCCTGTGAAATGCCTTGGACACCGTTTGAAATTTGAATAGACTGTCATGTTTCTTTAATGAATAATTGCTGCGGCGCAAACAGGTTTCTGTGTTATTAGTTTCATGATCAATCTCTCTTATGGAACCATGTCATGTTCATTTTTCCTAGGAAGAGAAGGCACACTATCTCAGGGGACATTTTTGGTCTTTTGTCAGCAATTTCATATGGCTTGTTTACAGGTATCTTTTGAAGTATCTTGAATCAATTATAGTAATCAATTTAGTTTACATTGTTAGTTTCATATATAATACTTGGTTTATGCAGTTCTGCTGAAGAAATCTTCTGGATCAGAAGGAGATAAGGTTGATGTTCAAAAGTTCTTTGGATACATCGGTCTCTTCACTCTTCTCGGCCTTTGGTGGCTCGGTAATCAATCTATTAATAATCTCTTTATTTTCAAATGCTCATTCTTCATTTTTGCTAACCATTTTTCCTTTGAACTTACATGGCTCTGTCATTTTGGTGCAGTATGGCCACTTAATGCTGTGGGGATAGAACCCCCATTCACATTTCCACATTCAGCGTCTATTGGGGAAGTAGTTCTGTTTAATGGCTTTGTGGGGAGTGTTCTGTCGGACTATTTCTGGTATGTAGAGCAGCTTCCTTTCGAATCCCCCCTTTATCCATTGCCAAGACAATGCCAAATATTGGACTATTTCTTCTATTGAATTGTAATGACTAAAAGAAATCAATCGAATACATGATGATGGCAATTGCAAAATGGTGTCGGAATTGCAGGGCACTTTCGGTGGTTTGGACAACTCCATTAGTTGCAACATTGGGAATGTCATTGACAATACCCATAGCGATGCTAGCTGACATGCTCATACATGGCCGTCACTTTTCTGCAGTCTACATCTTTGGGTGCATTCAGGTGGCTTGCCTTTCATTTACTCAAACCCCAATATTCTGTTCCATTTTACTTAAACATGGAAACTATCTAGAGCTTTTTGTTCTGCTTTGAAAGCATTAAAGCAGTGAATGAGTTTACTGACTTTTTTTTCCCCACTTTTCCTGTGTATAGGTCTTTGCAGGTTTTGTTATAGCCAACATTTCAGACAAGTTTTCCACAAAATCATAGTAGTAGTAGCCGTTCGTGGTGTTCAAAGGAGTATACAAGTTTTATATGTGAACTCAAATGTAATTAATTAAACAATGTAATAGTTGGACTGTAGGAACTTAGATGCCTCGACTATCTTTCCATGTAATTTGACAATGTTTACATAAAAAAGAAAACATGAACATTTCTACATTATTAGTCCAAAATTTCAATTTCTTTTTTGAACCAAGTCCAAGATTTCAATTGAACATGGACAAGAATGCACCGATTACATAAGAGGTGTTTTTTTTGTTACAAGCTTCTCGGTATCCGATAACAGCAATGGACCTCAACTAATAGTAGTCAAATCGTATAAATTCTTAAATGGAAGAGAGCTCTTATAACAATTATTTGTTTTATTCATAAGATTCAAACTCAAGAATCAAGATCTTGTTTAAAGAACACTATGCTCCTCTCACTTGGTAAATGGTAAAATGCTTTGAACCTTGAAACATATTATTGGGTGTAAATTAAAAATAAATTCTTTGGAAACCTTTTAATTTGAACAATATATTGAATATGCCAAGCAAGTAGTAGTATTTTTAATTCGTTGCCAATAATTTTGTGTAATTATGCAGTGATTAATTAGTAAACGTAATATCATATCATGGCATTAGAAATTAAAGAAAAAACAAAAAAAGGTTAAAAAAAGAAAAGAAAACAGAAGGGAAGGTTCAATCGGGCTTGGAGTTGGATCTAATAATCTAAATTCTAGTCAAACCCAAAACTAACTTAAGTCTAAAGCCCAAGCCAAGTACGAAGGTAGTAAAAGATCAGCAACAGTAACGGGCGGCTGCCACAATCGGCCATTCGCGAATAGTACCAATATAAGATCCACTTTGAATCAAATTCAACAAACAATTAGGAAAACGTAATTATGGAGAAGGGAAAAGGAGTGATGGGTTCCGGCCGACGATGGGCCGTTGATTTCTCCGATCATTCGACGGCTCCTTCCTCTCGCGACATCCCCGATCCTCCTGGCTTCACTCGTGCCTCTGTGGATCAGGTTCTTTTCCTTTTACCCTTTTTTTTTATGAACATAATTTTCTTAATTGCATTGCTCACTTTAGGTTTAAACTTTGTGTTTTGACAGGACGATTCGGCTGTTAGTCGCCAAAAGAAAGATGCTGAAGCTAATTGGAAAGCTCAGGTATGTACCTCTTTTGTTTCAATTTTCCCTTTTATAGTCTACTTAATTAAGGATTTTAGTTTACTCCCTTTTAGATCTTAGCTCCTTTTAAATTATCAAGTTGGTAAGGATATAAGGGTTCATGATGCAAACTTTAGACTACTCTCTGATAGATTTGACTGAAAATTACCCTGGGAAATCCTTAATATGCTTAATGGATGTATAGGCATATCAATTCATCGAATTGATTGAAACAAAGAGCATTCGGAATTGGGTTTCATCATTTGAGGGTTTCTTTAGTTTATACTTGGGGGGTTTTTAAGACTTAGGACTGCTTGACAATTTGACATTCACTGAAAATTATACTATTCTAGAATTGGTTTTGTGTGAATGCCCCTCTGTTTGGATCATTTATATCCAAAGAAAATTTTATTAATTCTTTTGGAACTTTTGGAATTAATGCAAATTTATTAGTTAAAGAACATATCAAGGTCTTGGGCAAAGTAGCAAGCCACTGATTTTGACTTTGATCCGTGGATCACCAATGTCGTGTCTTTATTGTATGTGTGACATTAAATAACTCCTGAGTTCAATGGGGCTTTAGAGTACATCGAGTTGAGGGTGTTAGCAAGATTGGGTATATCCATGAATTTTGTTAGCGGGCTTAGATGTTCTTTCGGATAAAAGTTCAATTTTGGAGTTTGGACCATCAGGTTCATAACATAAAAATAGAGATATCTTACTACAAGATGTAATTGATTGAAATATGTTATCTAAGATAGTAAGATGTTAATTCTTTTACTGTTAAACAGAAAGCTTGGGAAGTGGCACAAGCTCCTTTCAAGAATTTGCTTATGATGGGCTTCATGATGTGGATGGCTGGAAGTACAGTGCACCTCTTTAGCATTGGTATTACCTTTTCAGCACTTTGGCAGCCTATTAGTGCTCTACAAGGGGTTGGAAAAGGTAAGCTCACATTTAAATTTGAATTTTCCTCTTGTCCTGTATAATTAGTTTGTAATGTTGCTCTAAATGGTCAAAAGAGGAACCTTAAGGTGGGTAATATATCCTAACTGAGAATGAATTACTTGAACCCTAAATCTAGAGTTCTCATGTATTCAGAAGAACTTATCTAATTTTCTTCTGTAAAAGCTTTTTATTTTTTTGTCTCCATATATGCTTGGCATCTCTCTCCTTTTCTGTCTATATAGGCTTAGTAGCTGATGTCCTATTGTAAAGTGTATAAGATACTTAAGGAAAACAACCATTGGGCAACCATAAGCTACCTAAGGCTACATTTTCTTTCCTTCAAATATTATGGTTGTGCAATTTCTGTTCTAAGTTGCTTCATCCTAATTTCACTCTGATTTTGTAGTTTTTGAGCCTTATAAAGACAATAGAGTGGAGCTTCTTGGGCCTAAGTTGCTTTTCATTGCCCTTAATTTGGGTGGTTTGGCACTTGGTGTTTGGAAGGTAAGATACAGTTTCCTTTTTGCTTTTCTACTTTTATGATATTTAGACAGAAGGAAAGGGGACAATTACCTGAGTTTTTTAATGTTTTGCATTTTCCTCCTTGATTTCTTTGTTTGGCAGCTTAACACATTGGGGCTTCTTCCCACACATGCATCAGACTGGGTGTCATCATTACCTCCAGCTCAGGTTAATCAGTTCTTCCTTTTTTTTCTTTCATAGCTTATGTTCAGTTCTTGTTCTTAAAGAATTCAGCACAATCAGCAATATTATTTTAAGTGAATAATAAGGGAAAGGGGGAGGGGGATATTTCCATCAAAGAAACATTTCATGATGTTGGATTTAGCAGATAAGAATATGCTAGGTTCCAGTGGCTCTCGATGTATGAAAAATTTCATCATAAAGGCTAATTTAAATCCATGTTGATGACTTAACAAAACTGCCTATAATCTTGAATATTTGTGGTTACAATTGTCATCAAATGAGGAAGTTGCCGATGCTGTTTCTATGAATGCTTTTATCTGGAGCCTTTTACTAACTCCAGCTTTGAAATGATCTAATTTTCAGGAGGTTGAATATGCGGGTGGGGGAATTCCTCTGCGATAACGTGTTTGTTTACGTTTGATTCTTGACCAGTTTCTGGAGGTGGTGAGCTGAAGTAACTTATGAAGACCGGTGGAATCTGGAAGTCATTTATCGATTCCTTCACAAGATGGAGAAGAAGAGAACACCACCATAGCTTTTATCTTAAATTTTGTGATGAACAATAGCTGTAGTGTGGCATGACATGACTAAGAGACATAGGATTGTTGTATTTCATCTTAAATACTAAAATTACGTTTCAAGGTAACATTTTTTCTTAGTAATTGCCTAATTGGGATGATATAGTTCTTCATTCCCTAATAAAGGCCTTTGCGTTATCTGCTCACAAGAAATCTATAAATTTTGGGCGGTGATAACAAAATGGCAATATCCGGGCCATAAGGCCCAATTAGCAATTTACTTACTTATTATTAAAGGGCATAAACGAGACACGTGTCGGAAATCGTCTCGAATAAATTGGGTAACCATTAACCAAAGTAAGTACCAACTACCAAAACAAAGCAAACTACTGTTCTCCTTCTAGCTTCTTGTCTGAGATTCTTTCCTGGTTGTTTTTGTGGACTCATCGAACCTTCAATGGATTTGACACCTCAGCAACTGAGCCAATACAACGGCACCGACCCATCAAAACCCATATACGTGGCAATCAAGGGCGTGATCTACGATGTCACCACCGGCAAATCCTTCTACGGTCCCGGCGGCGCCTACGCCATGTTCGCTGGCAAAGACGCCAGCAGAGCTCTTGCAAAGATGAGCAAGAACGAAGAAGATGTCACCCCCAATCTTGATGGCCTCGACGAAAAACAGATCGGCGTGCTCAACGACTGGGTCCAGAAATTCCAAGCTAAGTACCCTGTTGTTGGCCGCGTTGTCTAATTTGCTTTGCATCTCGTCACTCTTGTTCTAATATGTAACATCTTGGTGTCTATCTATGTGGTTAATATGTTTCTGGCTTTCCATAAACTTGTTGGATTTATGGTAATCTATCTGTGCTACTTCCAACTTGTCTTTGACTAAATGCACAACATTCGATTGTAACTAATAAAGTTAAAAAAGCTGTTTGATTATGTTATTGTCTTTAATGGTGATTCTTTCTTGCCTTATTTTGGATCAGCGAATATCAATTATTTAATGTTCTTGGCTTCATTAACCCAATTTGGGTGCCAAAAAATGGAATCTTCTATATCTAATGCCTATGAGTTCTACGTTTGCAAGAAAGATGGCAGACAGGAACTGAGCCATCCTTTGGAATTATAAAATTCCAGCTTGGGGAATCATTATTTTTTGCAAGGTAGCAACCTTTGATGCAGACAGAAGAGAAAAAAAGACCCTTAATTTGCCTTTGAAATCTCCCTTTGCCCCCAAAATTTAATGGCACATACCCACACCTCGATTCATTCATCATTGAAGCTGCCCTAACTGTCCCAGTTAATGGATTTGACTCATCTACAGAGAGCATGATGAGCATCCAATGGTTGTCAAAATCTAGGGAGATGTGAACATAGTTGCACTGTCATCCTTCTGTAACATACTGCCTGCAAATTGCAAAATCCCTTCCCAGAAACATTATAGTAATCCATTACTTTACATAACTCCAGTTTCTTTCTAATGGTAAATTAGTTCAGCTTCGAACATGCGCTTTGAATTCTTACATACAAGGTGTAATATCGGATTTGATATATAACTGTATGAGATTAAGAATCGGCTAATCCATGTTTGTGGTGGTCACCGGTCACCGACACGTAAATTATTTCATATATCTCCCATTTATAGAGTCATCATTCAGACCCACTTTCCAATTCCATTCATTTATTCTCAATTTGTATTTCTTGTTTGAAACTTTGATTAAAACTTGAAGTGATGATCTTAAATGTTAACCTCTGATGGAGCTAGGGCAGACGCTCGTAATAAGTAATGCATGACTCCACTCATCTACCTCTCTGACAGAAGGCTATTTTCATAAATGCAGCTTTAAATTAGAGGAGAATCCATGGGGCACGCCAACCTTTGGCTTTGGCCAGTTGACACAGACTTTTTACTCCAAATGTATCAGCAGTTTGAAAAGTACAGAACAAAAGAGAAAAAAAAAAAGTAGTAGTCAAAAGACCAAAACATTGTTCCTCCTTGTTCACTTCTGCTACACAATAATCAGCGCCTCAATGGAGACCAAAATTACTAGTAGTATCTTTGCATCTAATCTCTTCATTCTTCTCATTCTTGTCTTGTTCTGTTTTTCTGCTACTCCTTCACAGGCTGCCCTATCTTTCAACTTCTATGCAACTTCATGTCCTGCTGCAGAGTTCATGGTCAGCAACACCGTCAGGTCGGCTACCTCCGCTGATCCAACCATCCCCGGAAAACTACTGCGGCTGTTGTTCCATGATTGTTTCGTCGAGGTCAGTCCAACATTTGCTTAATTAAGTAACCTTGAAAAGTTTGCATGATTATTCAAAGGTTGCTATCATATTGTTTAATTGATAGTCTGTCATTTTCAGGGTTGTGATGCATCCGTACTATTACAAGGAAATGGGACAGAGCGAAGTGATCCAGCTAATACCTCTGTCGGAGGATTCTCAGTCATTGATTCAGCTAAAAGGGTGCTCGAAATTTTCTGCCCCGAAACCGTTTCTTGTGCTGATATCATTGCTTTGGCTGCAAGAGATGCAGTTGCCATTGTAAATTCTCTTTAGTTTTACAGTATCTTCATTTTACTCCCTAAATTTGCAATTAAATTAATCATAATGATTATGATCTCCTGCAACAGGCTGGTGGACCAGAAATTGCAATTCCAACAGGAAGGAGAGATGGGAAGGTATCTAGCGCTTTAAATGTTAGGCCTAATATTGTTGATACAAGTTTTACTATGGATGAGATGTTAAAGCTCTTCAATTCCAAAGGCTTATCCCTTGATGACCTTGTCACGCTATCAGGTATTTTAATAATAATGAATCCGAACTGCACAAATTTATTTTTAACACCCTTTTCCTCTGTCTTCTATTTTCTTATAAATGCATAGAGAAATATCTGTTTTAAATGCATTTCTAGTAAAGGTTATGATGGTGCTTCCTACTAGATTAATGAAAACTTTATTACAGGCTTAAACTTTAAGGTTTTGATGGTGTTTCTGCTGAATTACAGGCGCTCATACAATAGGAGTAGCTCATTGCAATGCTTTCAGCGACCGATTTCAACCGGATTCAAAGGGAAAGCTCACGCTGGTTGACAAATCTTTAGATACTAGTTACGCAGAAGAGCTTATGAAAAAGTGTCCAGCAGGTGTAAGTTCATCGACCACTGTCAACAACGATCCTGCAACATCCTTTGCGTTTGATAATCAGTATTATACCAATCTCTTAGCCCACAAAGGGTTGTTTCAGTCAGATTCTGTTCTTATAGAGGATGGAAGAACGAGAAAACAAGTGGAAGCTTTTGCAAATGATCAGGAAAGCTTTTTTCGAAGTTGGGGAGAATCCTTTTTGAAGCTTACTACCATTGAAGTGAAAACAGATGATGAAGGGGAAATCCGACGCTCTTGTTCATTTGCTACTACTAATTGATAATGACTAAATATAAACAAACAAACAACAGAAAAGTGTTATTAGGTACTTACAAATTGTTCAGCATGCATCATAATTGTTCTTGAGTTGTCTTACTGTTCAAATAAACTTTCTTTCGCTTGTAACAATGTTTATATTGCAATTATGTTGGTTATATGTTCACATAGTGTCGATTTATATTCGTTAAGTTTAACTAGAAACTTATTCGAATTTGAAAAACCTAATAATCCGATTTGATCATGAAAAGTTAATAACTCAAAACTTATTCGAATCAAAACTCGATTGATCCAAGATCCGAAACCCAAATGACCCAATTTACTCAAACCAGATGATCGAAATCCAAAGCTCATCAGATAGAGGCTTTTACAATTAGGGGTAGGGGGAAAGGACATTCGACCCTTGTCCTCCGGGTGAACTTTTAAGCCCTTGGTCATTAGGTCAAAGTTTCAAGTTCGGGTCAATTAATCTAAAAGTGAAGTATAATTTTTATTGAAAATTAATATAATTAACTGATAAATTGATATACAAAGAGAAATGAAATCCCTTCTAAAATGCATCAATTATTATTATTAGGGATAGGCAACGTTGAAATGATGCAGCCTGCAACTTCACATGCTAGGGGATCGAACTTGGTCTCTAAAAAGGATATATGTATATCTCGGTGATGATGATCTGAAACCTTTTTATGAATTTTTTTTTTCCACAAAAATCCACATCAAGCTTAGGGCATCTCCAATGTGTAGTGGCATAAATTTCACCATTTTAGCGTAAAAAAGACATATTTTTAGAATATTCTTTACACCAAATTTTTTACACTCCATGTATTCAATACCAAATTGGTGTTAAATATTATTTTATTCTATATTATTTATAACCCTATTATTTGTTCATAAAAATTAATTTATAATAATTAGATACTATTTGTAATATTAATTTATGCATTAAAATATAAATATCATTAATCAATAATATTTAATCGATAATATGGTTAAAAAATATTTGTCCCAAAAATTATTATAAATTAGGTTGAATGCATGTTATGAATTTTTAAATTTAGTTTTAATTAACATAAGAATACAAAAAAATTATTATTTCACTCGAATTTGCATATCAATCCTAAGAAAATTATATATTTATTACATATTTAAACTCAAATTTTCCAAGTTCCCATAATGCTCCCAGAGATGTTCAATCAATGCATTACAAAGTGCGAAATGAGGCTTTTTATATTTGATTTGATTCGTTGCAAGATGTAGATTCTATTAAAGATCCAATTGTACGTGAAGCTATAAGAAATCAACAACTCCAAATTTCTGCAATAAGAGCTCGTGATCAACAATCGTTTGGAGGAGCTGGATCATCTAGTGGTTTTGACTTTTGACCCATATTTTGATAATTCAGGAGGTGATAGGGATGACTTTCAAAATTATTAAGATGTAATTGTCTATTCGTATTTTCATGTTTAGTTGTTTTTGTTATTTATTTTGTTTTTAACTTTATGTGAGTTGTAATTTTATCTCAAGTTAAGTAAATTTAATTTAACTTTTTTTGTTGAATTCTTGAATTTTTTAATCTCAAAATTAAGTCTTAAAAAAAATTACTAAGACTCTTTCAAAACCATGTGATATGATTCTTTCACTTCATCTACTCTCCATGGTGGAGATTGGGACCCAACAAGGGATTTATTTTGCAATGTTCCAAAAATGCCCTTAACTGTTATTTTAAATAACAAAATAACCAAACATAAAATGACCTAACTATCCCTCCTGATTTGTTCTTCAATTCATGAAAATACAAATTCATCAAGACTGAATTTGTATTTTCAATAGTTGGACTATTTTTCTTTTAATTAGTATAGATTAAAATATCAAATTTAATTTTTTGTTAATTATTTAATAATGCATTTCATTTCATTTGTTATAAGAAAAATCAAAATTGAATTGAATTATTAACCGTGTATTTTTACATACCTATTGCACTCATTTGAATTATTAGTATTAATTATTCTGACAGTGGATGTTTATCACAATGAGAGATATGAATGTTAAAACTTGGTAAGATCTAAAGTGACTTCTTAACCATTGAAAAGTAAGAGTGTTTGATGAAATAATAAGTAAACTCAACTTGTGCACAATTCGCATAACTTTGCTTTGACCTTTTCTACACGAATAAAGGAAATCTTATTAGATGTTGACGTTGTACGATGGGATGATGGCCTGCTTGAAGTTGTCTCTCCCAAGAATAAATAAATTTGCTTTTATAAAATTATAAATTGCATCAATTGTTGAAATAAAAAAATACTTAGATTTCTATAAAGAAAAATTATTCAATACACTATCGTGAAATTTAACAGACTACACATTTAAGTCATTTTTCTTTCCAAAATTACCCCCAACCGCTAGAGTCAAAGTTAACTAAAACCACAAAAGTCCATCAGATTCGTGGTTCTCCTTCACTCGCGCCATTATTTGTGGTTCTCATTCATCATGGGCTCACCGGCGAATATAACTACGGCGGATAGTATCCCACACCAATTGAGAGCATGCTTGATCCAATTTCAATTTTAACACCACTTTTCAAGTCAAAGTCTCTTTCAAAATCATGTCATCTGATTCTTTCACTTCATCTACTCTCCATGGTGGAGATTGGGACCCATCAAGGGAATTTTTTGCAACGTTCCAAAAATGCCCTTAACTGTTATTTTAAATAACAAAATAACCAAACATAAAATGACTTAACTATCCCTCCTGATTTGTTCTTCAATTCATGAAAAAAGAGGGTTAGACCGGTTTTTTGGTATGAATTATTCTGGTAGTGGATGTTTATCACAATGAGAGATATGAATGTTAAAAGTTAGTAAGATCTAGAGTGACTTCTTAACCATTGAAAAGTAAGAGTGTTTGATGAAATAATAAGTAAACTCAACTTGTGCACAATTCGCATAACTTCGCTTTGACCTTTTCTACACGAATAAAGGAAATCTTACTAGACGTTGACGTTGTACGATGTGATGATGGCCTGCTTGAAGTTGTCTCTCCCAAGAATAAATAAATTTGCTTATATAAAATTATAAATTGCATCAATTGTTGAAATAAAAAAATACTTAGATTTCTATAAAGAAAAATTATTCAATACACTATCGTGAAATTTAACAGACTACACATGTAAGTCATTTTTCTTTCCAAAATTACCCCCAACCGGTAGAGTCAAAATTAACTAAAACCACAAAAGTTCATCAGATTCGTGGTTCTCCTTCACTCGCGCCATTATTTGTGGTTCACATTCATCATGGGCTCACCAGCGAATATAACTACGGCGGATAGTATCCCACGCCAATTGAGAGCATGCTAGATCCAATTTCAATTTTAACACCACTTTCCAAGTCAAAGTCTCTTTGAAAATCATGTGATCTTATTATTTCACTTCATCTACTCTCAATGGTGGAGATTGGGACCCAGCAAGGGAATTTTTTTTGCAACGTTCCAAAAATACCCTTAACTGTTATTTTAAATAACAAAATAACCAAACATAAAATGATTTAACTATCCTTCCTGATTTATTCTTCAATTCATGAGAAAAGAGGATTAGACCGGTTTTTTGGTATTTAACTGCTTATTCTTAATGTTTTGTATAATTTGTTCTTCAAAGAGGAGAGGAGAGTGTTAGACCGGTTTTTGGTCATTTTACTGCTTATTCTTAATGTTTTGTATAATGTATAATGTTGTTACTGTCGAAAACATAAAGCAGAGAACATTTCATCAGTAGAGGCCCAAAATTCTGAAGTAAAGGCTAAAGGCCCAAAACGTTAGTAGCTGCTTAATTTGTTAAGCCTTGAAATCCAATAATTGAGAGTTCACATTTTTACTTGGTTTTCCATCCGGAAGAATATTATAGCTTGTCTCGACTCTGTCCACTTGAGGAAGAGTTTATATTGGTCAGACGAAACAGTTACCCATGTATGAGGAGGCCATTGAACTCACTAATCGAGAGCTCTGCTTATGCGTTTTACAAGGTTTTGACAACCCATTGTTGCGCTATCAAATTGGGGACTCTCGCCGATGTTTATACCGCCAACAGGATCTTGAACGCATATACAAGATGCAAAGAGTTACATATTGCTTGCAAGCTGTTCGCCGAAATTCCCCACAGAGACACCGTTTCTTGGAACACGATGATCGCTGGCTATGTAAATTGTGGGAATTTAGAGACGGCATTCGAAATTCTAAAAGAGATGAAAAGATGTGGTTTTGATTTTGATGGCTATACCTTTGGGAGTTTGCTTAAGGGCGTGGCTTCCACTTGTAGACTTGAGGTTGGCAAGCAACTACATTCGATGATTGTTAAGATGTCTTATGAGGAAAATGTGTATGCAGGGAGTGCACTTTTGGATATGTATGCCAAGTGTCAGAACGTCGAAGATGCTTTCATGGTATTTGAATGCTTACCAGAACCTAATTCAGTCTCATGGAATGCTTTGATCGCTGGCTTTTCACAGGTGGGCGACCGTAGCACTGCATTTTGGCTTTTGGATTGTATGGAGAAGGAGGGAGTGGCGGTTGATGATGGCACATTTGCTCCACTTCTTACATTACTTAACGATATTAAGTTTTATGAGTTGACAGTTCAAATTCATGCCAAGATTATAAAACATGGGCTAGCATTTGATAATACTGTGTGCAATGCGATGATAACTTCATATTCAGAGTGTGGGTCTCTAGAAGATGCTAGAAAAGTGTTTGACGGTGCAGTTGGCATGCGTGATTTGGTATCATGGAATTCAATGCTAGCTGCTTTCTTGGTTCATGAGAAGGAAGAACTCGGCTTTAAACTTTTCCTGGATATGCAAAGGTTGGGTTTTGAACCAGACATTTATACTTACACTAGTGTCCTTAGTGCTTGTTTTGAAAAAACACACCAAAGTCATGGAAAATCCTTGCATGCTGTAGTTATTAAGAGGGGAATGGAATACTCGGTGCCTATTTCCAATGCACTAATAGCAATGTATCTGAAGTCAAATAATACTTCCATGGAAGAAGCTTTAAAATTATTTGACTCCATGGAATCGAAGGATCGTGTCTCTTGGAATTCCATTTTGACTGGTTTTTCCCAGATTGGGTTGAGTGAAAATGCCTTGAAGCTTTTTGGACAAATGAGATCTTCGATGGTGGAGATTGACCATTATGCATTTTCCGCTGTCCTTAGATCTTGCTCAGATTTGGCAACACTTCAATTAGGTCGGCAGGTGCATGTTTTGGCATTTAAATCAGGCTTCGAGACAAATGAGTTTGTGGCAAGTGCATTGATTTTTATGTACTCTAAGTGTGGGATGATTGAAGATGCTCGAAAATCCTTTGAAGAGACTCCCAAAGACAGCTCAATTGCTTGGAATTCAATAGTTTTTGGATATGCGCAAAATGGGCAGGGCAATATTGCACTTGACTTATTTTTCCTGATGAGAGATAGAAGGGTGAGGCTTGATCATATAACATTCGTTGCAGTTCTAACTGCATGTAGTCATATTGGTCTTGTAGAAGAAGGCTTGAATTTTCTGAAATCTATGGAATCTGATTATGGGATTCCACCACGTATGGAGCATTATGCTTGTGCAGTTGATCTGTTGGGGCGGGCTGGGCAATTAGATAAGGCAAAGACCCTGATTGAATCAATGCCTTTTAAACCCGATGCAATGGTGTGGAAGACATTTTTGGGAGCCTGTAGAGTTAGTGGTAACATTGAATTAGCTACCCAGGTAGCAAGCCATCTGCTGGAACTAGAGCCAGAAGAGCACTGCACTTATGTTATACTCTCTAACATGTATGGACATCTCAAGAGATGGGATGAAAAAGCTAGTCTAACAAGGTTAATGCGAGAGAGGGGAGTTAAAAAGGTTCCTGGCTGGAGTTGGATAGAGATTAAGAATCAGGTGCATGCTTTCAATGCTGAAGATAAATCGCATCCTAAATGTAAAGAGATATATCAAATGATAGGGCAATTGATGGAGGAAATCACGTGGTTAGATACTGATACAGGTTTAGATACTTCCACATCTGACTTTGATGAGACTTGTGAATACTACAATGTAAAGCTGCTGAGTGAAGGGAATTTGTGAAGGATTTTCAGATGACGAAGAAACAGGGCACTGCCTAAAAGTTAAAGGGTCCTGGGGAAAACACTTTTGTAGCTTACAGCTGCCATTTTCCTAGCAGATCAAATAGGATATGTTTTTTTAAGATGAAATGCTATTTTATTCATCCAAAAGCTGTATAATTCAAATAGGAGGTTTTCCTGCTCTTGGTTTATTAACATTTTCACAGGCAATCCGAGAGATGGCGTTCATGTACTCAACAGTGCTGCAATAAAGATTTTCTAGGCTAAAAGGAAAAACCAGCCCTTTAAAGTTGAATGTAATGATGAAATACTGATGAATCTGCAATGGAACAATATCTGGTGTTCTTTGAGTCTCTTAGCCTACTTTTATGTGATTCTTTGTTTTGTAACTGAGAATTTACCCTATTTTTTTCCCTATTTGTTGTTAAACTAGGTTTGAAGATCAACCTGCTGTTATAGTCCTTTCGAGAGACCCTTCTTCTTACAAGTTAAACTCTTTTTCATTAGCTGCATTCTTGAGTATAGAAAAAAATGGCTACATCATTTCCTTTGCTTAGGAGCCAAAGGGTACCATAAGGGACATGGTTTGTAAACTTCTAACCTTTCATAGTTTCTGATTAGAGACATTTTAGACCTTTAATTTCAACAGTTCATGATCTTATGTTATTCACTGAACTCCCATGTTCCTCCCCCATTTTGTCAACTGTTCTTGTCGCAGTCAAGGTCAGTGTGTTTCTTGCTGTAGGAGGAAAAGAGATGAGAAAAATACTTCAAAAAGTTGAATATTTGCAATTTCCTGGAAACTATACATTGCTAAGTTCTTCAAATTATTCTTCCCACGATATTTCTCCCTATGACCCTATGTGAAGATTGGTCCAGGCGTGAAAGCATGAACCAGTCCTAAATTGCAATTGGCTTTGGCTTTCTTGGCATTACACTTCCATTAAAACGAGCATTTCCCACATCCAGTCAAAAGACTAATTGCGGATTCTGGAATAATTTCAATTTCAATGTTAATGAAAGTGATGGGCAATAAAATCTTCAATCAATCAATGCATATATGATATACCTTTAGTATGAATGGACTCTGTAGCTGGTTTCACTATTAGTAGAAAAGACAAATTGTCAAATACGAAAAAATGTGTATGGCAACACAGAAAGATTGATCATGTGGTGTGAACATTGAGAAATATATAAAAGTTTGTGGACCTTAGATGATTCCTATCATGGAGGATTTTCAAGGGATAATGAAATTTTATACACCAGAAGTTCCCATTATGGGAATGTGCCTTACCCACTAGAAAATGGTTTCTTTTAGGATGGAAAGGTAAGGCAAAAATGTATTCTTCTTTTCCATTTAGCCTATATATCAAGTACTTTTACTCAACTTCCCACTAAGACTCAGCCCTCAATTTTATACTCACAAGTTCTAATCCTAGTTATGTATACTGATTTTATTATAGTTGGAGTGGAAAGAGTATGTGGAAGACTGGAAATACTAGTTTGCACTAATTTTAGTGCTTCTTTATCTAGTAATAATCACATTGGATTGTTCTAAAAAAAAGAAGTAATCACATTGGATTAATTCAGGTCGCATAGAATTCCATATGAGGGGTCCCTAAGGGGATGGACACCCTAGTGGTTAAGAGCTTGGAACTTGTTGTGGAAGGTCCCAGGTTCGAACCCTAGGATGAACGGGGTGAGATTATTGGAAAGGAAAAAATTATCTCTTATTGTATAATCCATTTCAATATCATATTCATAAGTAGCAAAAAAAAAAAAGAATTACATACGAGGGTAATTCTCATAACATCTATTTAACATCTATTTAACGATCCATAAAATTTGAATTCAAAACCTTATTTAATGGTATCAAATTCCTTCACTCAATCCAATAAGTTTTCTCTCCCTTCATTACTAGCATTGCCAAATCAGAATATGACATGTTCTAACTTTCATTATTCTTGGATTACCAATCTATGGAAGTTAAATTGTCTAAAATGAAATTATTTGATTGGTGGTTAATGGTACTTATGAAGAATTTCCAAAACAGTAACTGCAGGTCATGAATTGAGGCCACACCTAACTTGTTTTCTTTTCTATTTTCTTCTTACTGAATCAAGTTTGAAATTTAAAAAAAAAAATGAAACAAAAAGAGAATTGAGTCATTATAAACAAGAAAAAAAAATGGAGTAATGGACCCAATGAAATGATAAAAATTAAAATATGAAAAAGTTTTAAAAAGATTTACATGTATGATGATAAGTCGTTAACCCATCAATCTCTTACTTGCTGTGGGGACAGAAAGATTCCAGCTTTCATCCACCATCCACTAGAAACATGTTGGCTTGCTTACTGCCAAACAGGATACCAATGTTTCAAATTTCGTCTCATGGCAAAGATTCTAACTATAAAAATGCCCACTAAATACTTAAAATATGGCCCTCCTCCAACAGATTTCCAAAGATAAATTGAGGACTAGCTATGAACAATTGTTCATACGAGAGCAACCAGACCCTACTACTTTCATGTCTTACTAGGCACTGACAATGATGTCTTACAAAACTTTGAAAGATATTCATGGAAATTTCGATCGAGCTACTTCGACTCCAAGTAATTAAACAAATTTATTGCCTTCTTATTTTTCCTCCCAACAGACAATTTTGAAGCAAATTCTTATTATATATATATTCACAAATCTATTTACTAGTATATATTATAACCATACCACATATATGGCTAAAAATATCATATGGGATTTGGTATTTATCATTATTGTTTACGTTTTTAGAAAGAAAAGAAGAAGAAAAGAATTACAAAAAAAAAGGACGTGGATATAAAAAAAAAAAGAAGAGAAAAATATGGGTTTTAGTCTAATCTAATCTATGAGTGTTGCAAAAGCTACTTATCTTTTTCTTTGATGCAATTATTATATTTTATAATAATAATAATGTTTTGATAGGTTAAGTAGCATTGTCAATTCCAATTATTGTAAGCTTTTTTGAGATATTACGTGGACTCCTCAATTATTTGTTTAGTGCTGTGTTTTGGTTTTGGACTTTTGGTTATTGGCCAATGCCCATCTTAATTTAGCACTAATCCTTGGACTTTCCCTTGGCCGTCGGCAACTATTATTATATGTCTAAACCTTCCACTACATATACTAAAATTAATTATTTTTAGTGTAGGAATAGGAAAATGAGATTAACAAACCAACGTAGATATATGTAGGAATTAGATTTAGGCATGATTAAGAAGCATGAACATATAAATAAAAAAATCAAATCCATTTAAGGATTCAATTATTATAATTTTAATTAACTTATTATATATGAACTTTCATGCACTCTATTTTAAGGAAAATTGCTTAATTAGAAGTTTAGCATTTCTTCATTTTCACAAATATAAATCCCTTTATCTAAGAAAAATAGAAAATCCCTTTATACAAAGATTAAACTATTCTTAATTTGGCAAGTATAGTGGAGATATAACTAAACAACTATAGAAGGGGTTGATACTTTTTTTATTTTGGGATGAAAAAGGGGTTGAGACTTAAGATTGAATATTCATGTGATATTGGACCAACAGATTCTGAGGCTAAGAAAAGAAAATCAATTTTTTTATGTGATCGATATAATGAAATATTGATACATATAAAGCAAAATGAGTGACTTTAGAGATTGATCATGATGTTGGTATAAAAGCATTAACAAGTTGTCTTTAATTGCTCGAATGATCTTTTAGAAAAAAACTATATGACCGAAAGCATTAATTGGCTCAATCCACTTCTTCATTAAGAAATTCATAATAAAAGGGATAACAATCCCCACCATGCCTTTACGAAATAAATTATTACCATTACTAATAAAATTGGTTATAGGTAGTCACTATTAATGTAAGGCAGAATAAAAAAACATAATACGATGCATTGTTTCCGTTTTTTGTTGTCAATTTTCTGTTTTTGGAAACAAAACATATTTGACAAGTTGTTTTTGTTTTCAAAAATTTTGGAAACAGAAGCAGTGTTTTGGAAAAAAGTGAAAGTAAGGATTTTGTGTTTTCGTGTTTTTCCAAAAATTTCCAAAACACAAAAGTACAATAATGAACAGTAACTCATATGCTTTTTAACCATTTTTTTTTTTTACTTTTTTATTTAAAAACATACAACCAAATTGTATATCCAAACATGTTTTTGTTTTCAAAAATTGACAACACAACAAAAACAAAACGAAAACGAAACAAAAATAAAAAAACAGAAAAACGAAAACCATACCAAACGATCCATGAGAAATTAAGTTGATTTTTTTGTTTCATGGGTTATCTTTAAAATCAAAGCATATAAAAGAACCATCATTTTGCAGGGGAAATTCCATTATTTTCCCATATTAATGAACCAAAATCAGGATCGGGCTACGTCTTAATTAATTTTAACGATGCAGCTTCTTGCTTCCAAATGATGGCAACCCAAAATCCTCGTCATTGTACATAATTTTTAAGAATCTTTCTGGCAAAAAACATAGGAACATGGGGACCCAATTTCATGTAAGCATCACGCAGACATGAGATAATATGTATAACCGTCTATTATTCCTGAGTTAATATTTGCTGCAGTGAAAAAGCATCTGCTGATTTGATTTGATGTTTTACAGAATAAAACAAACATAACATTAAGCTTTTTTTTATTATTATCAGTATTATATAATTGAACCTGCTAAAATTGAAACCTAATTTACACGGAAATTAAGACTGCAACACTCTATTATTAGACAAAATGTCCGATGACACTATACACTTAATTAAAGCTTAAGTGGTGAAATAATTAGCATACTTTTTTGCTTTTTAAATTGCCACATTAATTCAACTATGGAGAAAGTTGTACGAAGTTGTAGAATTATGGGTTTGTAAAATTTGCCACCTCTTCGTATGTTTTATTCTTTTGGGATATGAAAGGGAATACTATACTATATATAGCAATCATCCAAAATAAAGTGGAAAAAAATTCGCTTAGCAATCAATGTGTGTTGATTGCCTATTCGTGTTCAAGCAACTTTTTTATTTACATCGATCTTTAATCACCATTGGCTTAAGAATTATAAAAACTATATTAGTTAATTAATTAGAGAGATATTAATGGAGACTCAATGAAAATATAAAGCGTAAATAAGTTTGTTAATTGTTAAAATGATTCAAGGGTGACGTGTAAGAATTGATTATCTATTGAGTGTGTCTTGACTCTCTCATTACCTTACAAGGGTAAGCTAGCTAAGGATATTATATATAGAGTGGAGTCAGAAGTGTGCTCGTAAGATTATGAAAAAAAAGGGATAACCAAAAGAGAAAATTAGGTGCTGCAACCATGGGCGCCATATCTACCATTTCCTCCTCCTCCCTTTCTGCTCTTCTCCTTGTATGCCTTGTCTGCTCTTTCAACTCAGAAGGCGCCGCCGCCGCGATTCAGCATAGACATACCATCCATGTCAGCTCTCTTCTTCCCTCCTCTATTTGCCAGTCTTCTGCCCAAGGTTAATTACCCTTTTCTCTCTCTCAAGTCTCAACTCTAGCTTATATATACGTACACACACACAAGAGCAAAAATTACATTTCTCTAATTATGCAAATTAATTAAGTATTGCTGTTGTTTGTCTTTGAGGCATTCATAAAGTATGCTGTTGTTATCAGTATTCTTGTTGTTTTTTTTTTTGGTTAACAAGTTGTTGTTGTTTTGATTAAGCTTAATTATGATTATTATTTCTCATGTCATGTCTGCTGCCGGCCGTTTGCTGGGAGGGGAAAATCTTATAGCAGACTAATTAAATTTTCCGGTTACCCTAATTAAACATGGTTATCGAGTTGATTACTGATCACTAATCAACCTTTAATTTAATAATTTTCTTGATTCTAATGCATATACGTGATTCTTTAAGGGTGTTTTGGTAATCTCGGAAGTCAATTTTTGTTGATGAAAATTGAAAAGAAAAGAATAGTAGATTAATCACAAAGTTGACCCGACTAGGAAAAAGCACATATATTCTTAGAAAATTGTTTTAGTAAGAGTATAGTAAAATAGCAGTCGACAAAATCTGAAGTCTGTACTAAAAGCCATCACTTTTTGCTAGTGGAAGTATGTAGGTTTGGAATTCTATTCTTTAATTGAGCAAACAAAAATTTATATTTACCACTTTCATATGCATAGGCATAGCATAATCAAGTTCTATTAATATACTTGAAGAATTCGTTCTGAAATTATTGTTTTATTTTTTTCAAAATGAAGAAACAATCTTTTAATTATTAAAAAAAAAGTTCTCTCCTAGAGAAACTTTATCTTTTCCGACATTAATAAGTATCTAAACCCTACTACTTTTTTAATCCTTTCTTTCTTTTTGATTGATTTCTATCCTAATCCTAGTTAAGTGGCCCAAGTTGGGTGGTTATGTGTGTAATTAGGGCAAAGTTTGGTCATGAAACACACCCAAAATTAAGAAAATTAATATTACGTCTTTTACTCAAAATACAAAACACAATCAATTATTAAAGGAGTTTGGTCATTGATAATTTTCGTCCACCCATGGTAGCTCGTGGGACGGGCAATGGTTGAATAAGAGACTTTTTATATAGTGTTTCCCCACCCCCTCTTGTACATGATTTCAAACATAACATTATACAAGTAGTCTCTCTCATCTTTACCAGAAGCAATTATTTAATTAACATACTAATTAAAATCGATAAGTATCTTTCAAAAGTTGAAAAAATTAACCATCAGAACTAAATATTATTATATTACAACCTCAAATAATAGCAATAACTTTCCAACAGTTGTTTGTGGCTGTTGCATATGTTTGTATATTCAATTTCAATTTTTAGGAATCGACCAATTATATTTCAGACATAAGAAGTCTCTCACTTGTGGTTCTTATGACATCGATTCTTTTTTTTTAGATAAGTTTGTTTTTTACCACAAAAAATGGTGAATTTTAGGAGACGTAAGCAAATTATATACTTGGAGGGCTTTTTCATTTGGAAACAAAAATGGTGAACAGTATGTTTTTTTGTTCTAATAAGAGCTCGTGAATCTCAGAATTGCTATGTTCTTTTTGGCTTTATTACCAATTTTCTTTGTTAGGAGCCGGAAAAATGACTCATTGTTTTTATTGTGAAATAACTTCTTTCAATCTTTGGGTAATGAGTTATTGGGGAGTCACTTTCATACTACTTGGATCTATACCCACTAGGCACTAGCTAGTAGGAGTAACAATTTATAGTAAATAATCAACAAACGAACCATATAGTAATCCTTTCCTTTTCGGAGGAAATATTAATCCAATTGATTTCAAAATTTAATTGAGGGTAAAGATCAACATTTTTCTTCCTATATTATGGTATCTCTATATCTTATTATTGGAATGTGTATTTATGATGCATGGCTTAATTTGAAATTTTTTCAGAATTGGACAAAAAGTCATCTTTACGAGTTGTCCACAAGCATGGGCCATGCTCTGAGCTCCATCAAGATAAAGCAAATATTCCCACTCACGCCGAAATCCTCCTCCAAGACGAAGCTAGAGTCAAGTCTATTCACTCTAAATTTGCCAACAAAGGCTCCATAAACGATATTGACCAGAACGATGCTGCCAATCTCCCTGCCAAGGATGGTAGCGTTGTGGGCTCCGGCAATTACATTGTTACCGTGGGACTTGGCTCCCCAAAGAAAGATTTAAACCTCATATTTGATACCGGAAGTGACATCACTTGGACACAATGCCAGCCTTGCGCAAGATCTTGCTATAAGCAAAAGGACCCAATTTTTGAACCCTCCCTTTCCTCTTCATATTCCAACATTTCATGCTCTTCAACAATTTGCAATTCACTCAGTTCCGCAACAGGTAACTTCAACAGCAATTAATATTACAACAATTGGTTTGTTCAAATAATTCAGCACTTATTTTCTTAAATAAGGTGTTCGAACCTGTGAATCTGTGAATGAAAAAAATCGTTATTAAGAAAGATTTATTTATCTTAATAGTGGACCGACCTGATTGAACAAATTTAACTTATAATTAATAATAAAAAAAAAAACCTTTTGTTAGGCTTACATATAAATCTTGATGGGCTGGATAAATTCTGTTTTAGGCCTTCTTTTTTAAAAATTAAGCTTAAGCCCAACTCTTCTTTTGGTCTTTGTTTTGTTGGCAGGGAACTCGCCGGGCTGCTCATCATCGGCTTGTGTCTATGGCATCCAATATGGAGACTCGTCTTTCTCAGTTGGATTCTTTGCTAAAGATACTCTAAGCTTGACATCAACAGATGTCTTCCCCAACTTTCTATTTGGGTGCGGCCAAAACAACCAAGGTCTTTTCGGTGGCGCAGCAGGATTGCTAGGACTCGGCCGAGACAAATTATCTTTACCATCTCAAACCGCCGCAAAATACTTCAAATACTTCTCCTATTGCTTGCCGTCATCCGCCAGCTCAACCGGTTTCCTCACTTTTGGCTACGGCGGTGGGGTCTCGAGATCCGTAAAATTCACCCCATTGTCCACAATCTCCGATGGCACATCATTTTACGGCATTGACATTATTGGAATGACCGTGGGAGGCCAGAAACTACCAATCTCGGCATCAGTTTTCTCTGCCGGCGGCGCAATCATCGACTCTGGAACCGTCATCACACGATTGCCGCCGACTGCTTATGACGCGCTAAAATCTGCATTCAGAAAACAGATGAGCCAATACCCAATGGCCCAACCACTCTCAATCCTGGACACCTGCTACGATTTTAGCAAATACAGCACGGTGACCATACCGAAGATAAACTTCTTCCTCAGCGGCTCAGTCGTGGTTCCGATCGACGCAAAGGGAATATTTTACGTTAATAGTATTTCGCAAGTGTGCCTGGCGTTTGCTCCAAACGGCGATGATACAGATGTGGGGATTTTTGGGAATACACAGCAGAAGACATTGCAAGTGGTCTACGATGGTGCTAAAGGGAGACTTGGGTTCGCATCAGGGGGATGTAGCTAAGGTGTTTGAGTTAATTACAAAGAAGAAAATCTTCCAGTTAATTAGCTCATGATCATGATTCAGTTCACATATATGATGATAGCAATGAATATATGGGTTAAGATTGAAATAATTTACTATATACTAATAGTGAAAGCTCTCAATCACCATTAGTACTCCATAAGTGGAGGGAAAATTAGTTCAAATTTATATAGTTGTTTTACTATATTCTCTGCTGCTTAATTGTAGCCAAAGTTCAGGGCAAAGACACAGAATCAGAAACAAGAACAACTGAACAAGATGTTGTCTGTACACTACAGTACTGTCTGTAAATCGTGTTCAATGATAAGCAAAATATGCTTTTGTTTTGAAAAGCAATGTTAAACAAAACCTTAAAATTGTAGAGTTTAGGAAACAATAGAATTGAGTGAAAGAGACTTGATCTCATTGGGTTTCTATTGATGTATATATACTTACATAAGTTTACAAGTATATCTCAAGTGATAAATACAATCTGAGTTACATATTTAAAATACATATTGAATTTTGAAATTTAAGATTGATAAGATAACACTTATCTCCTATAGGCCCCCTCAAGATTGAGTCACTGGAAGGACTCCAATCTTGGCAGTTAATTCACAAAATCTCTGTCTCGGCAAAGGCTTTGTAAGAAGGTCTGCAGGTTGATCTCGAGATGAAACATGGCTGACTGATAATTGTCCAGCATTAACCTTATCTCTGACAAAATGGAAATCAATAGAAACATGTTTCATTTTGGAGTGAAAAGCCGGATTGATTGAAACATAAATAGCTCCCATATTGTCACAATGAATTGTTGGAGTGGAAGAACATGACAATCCAAGTTCATTCAGCAGATTTTGCACCCAAGTTACTTCAGAGGCAGCATTAGCAATGGCTTTGTATTCAGCTTCTGTGGATGACCTAGCTACAGTCCGTTGCTTAGTGCTCTTCCATGAGATTAAATTACCTCCAAAGTAAATAAGAAACGCCGAGACAGACTTCCTATCTCCAGAATCTCCAGCCCAATCAGCATCCGAGTATGCAACTAATTCAAATGGAGATGGAGTAGATTTAAGCAACAGACCGTAAGTAGTAGTACCCTTTAGATACCTTAGAATGCGTTTGAGACCTTGCCAGTGAACAGTTGTAGGAGCATTCATAAATTGTGCCATTTTGTTTACTGCATATGCCAGATCAGGTCGAGTAATTAGAAGGTATTGCAGGGTTCCAATGATACTTCGATATAGAGAGGCATCATCAAGCAAATCTCTATCATCTTTGGTAAAAGAGCATGTGGATGGTAATGGAGAGGAGACTGGTTTAGCATCAAGCATGGAGGTGCGTTCTAATAGATCTACTGCATATTTTCGTTGGCATAAAAATAGACCTGATGAAGAAGGAATCACATCAATGCCAAGAAAATAGTTCAATGGTGTCGGATCCTTGAGAGAAAATTTGGCAGAGAGAGCTGCAACAACTTCTTGCAAATGGGAATTGCTTGTGCCAGTTAGCAAAATATCATCCACATAGACCAAGAAATAAGTAGTAATTTCACCTTGATGGAACAGAAATAATGAAGGGTCTGAATGAGATTGCTTGAACCCAAAATTCAGCAAGCAGGCTCGAAGTTCATTGCACCAGGCACGAGGAGCTTGTTTAAGGCCGTATATGGCTTTCTTCAATTTGCAAACATGCGTTGGATTGGAAGAATCAATCATGCCTGGAGGTTGCCTCATATACACTGTTTCATTAAGCGTTCCATGTAAGAACGCATTATTCACATCAAGCTGTAAAACCATCCAATTTCTTTGGGTTGCAATAGATAGAATTAGTCTGATTGTGGTTGGTTTAATCACTGGACTGAAGGTTTCTTGAAAATCAATTCCTTGGCGTTGATTGAAGCCCTTTGCAACCAGTCTGGCCTTGTATCTAGATATACTCCCAACAGAATTCCGTTTCGATTTAAAGATCCATTTACACCCGATAACATTCTGAGATGGATTGGAGGGAACCAATTCCCAGGTACAATTGCGAAGCAACGCATTCACTTCATCTGACATTGCTCGGCGCCATTGTTCATTTTTCAAGGCTTGAGTCACACATGTGGGTTCCAAAGTATCAGGCAGAGGATACTTTGTGGCTATGTTGATCAATTTTGGTTTGAAGATCTGGTTCTTAGCTCTTGTACGCATGGAATGTGCATTGTCAGCAGGTTTGTGAATCACAACTTGCATTGAGGAGTTCTTTTGTTTTCTCGGTGGAGGAGGAAGTTCGAGCCTGTTATTCTCAGATGAAGAAGAATCTTGCTGTGATAGCGCGGCCTCATTTGTTTCCTGGTGAGAAGTGTTATTGAAAGATGATGAAGAAGGAGAAGAATTTGAGTCGGAGAGAACTAACCGAGAGGGAGTTGCTGGCCTTGATGGTATAATCGCTGAAGGAGTCAATTTTAAGAGACTTGAAGGGCTTTCACTCGACTTGGTGTTCTTTGCTAATGAGGAAGATACAGTGTTTGATTGAAAGGAAAACTCTGCTTCATGAAAGATGACATGGCGAGATGTAAAAATCTTTTTATCAGCAAGATCATAATACCTGTAAGCACTTTGATTAGGACTGTAACCAACAAATACACAGGACTTGGATTTGGGCTCTAATTTTGATTTAGCATACGGTTTGAGCCAAGGAAAGCAAAGGCATCCAAAGGTTTTTAATTTGTTGTAATTTGGCTGTGTTTGAAATAGAATCTCAAATGGTGATTTATTGCCTAGTAAAGGAGTAGGCATTCTATTGATTCGATAAACAGCCGTCTGGAAAGCAAGGCTCCAAAATGTTTTGGGTAGTTTAGCATGGTGGAGTAAAGTGTTTCCAGTTTCTACTATATGCCTATATTTTCTTTCTGAAATTCCATTGTGTTCGGGTGTGTGAGGTGGTGTTTGAAGATGGTTTAAGCCATGTGTTTGGAATATTTGTTTTAGATGCTCATATTCACCTCCTCCATCAGAGTAAATGGTTTGAATTTTTAATTGAAAGTATGTTTCAACCATAACTTTAAACTTTGGAAATAAAACAAATAAATCAGATTTCCGTGTTAAAGGATAAAACCAGGTGTATCGAGTGTAGTGATCAACAAAAATAATGTAATATGAAAAACCATCCATTGAAATTTGTGGAGCTGGACCCCAAACATCAGAATATATAGTTTCCAATGGGCGAGAACTCGACAAGGAAGAAAGTGCAAATGACAACTTATGACTCTTACTGCATTGACATGCAGTACAAATGAAATTTTTATTGGAAGTAGAAGAAAGCTTAAATTGATTAACCACTTGACCTAAAACCGACTTGGATGGATGACCTAAACGATTGTGCCATTCATGAAGAGGCAGACACCGAGAAGACAAGGCAACAGGCGAGCGCAAGATTGTAGTTGGAAGGCGATAGATACCATCGGTGAGCAATCCATTGGTCAGTACCTGACGACTCTGCAAATCCTTCACCAAGAAATAGTCATCATAAAATTCAATAAAAACACCATTATTTTTGCAAAATTTGGAAACAGATATGAGGTTTTGTTTCATGCTCAGTACAAATAGAACATCTTCCAATTGAAACTGTTTATTAGCAGTACGAAGATCAATTAAACCTGAATGGGAGATGTTCAAACCTTGGCCATTACCCACAACTATCTGATCAGGACCATCATATTCTGAGGCTAAGTTGAGATTTTGGAACTGAGGAGTAACATGGTGTGTTGCCCCTGTATCCATGCACCACGAGGAACTAGAACCCGAGAAAGTCGCAAGATTTGCAGTGGGAGGAGGAGGGCTGAAAAATTGCTTGCCCTTTCGACATAGTTTAGCCGAATGGCCAACCTTGTCACAGATTTGACAAGTTAGCCGATTACTGTTGAAGACCGGTGATTGTTGCTGATTGGTATAGGTCCGATTGCCATTGAATCGGAAATTGGATCTGCCCCTGCCACGATTAAAATTGGAGGGAGAACGCCTAGAAAAATTCACTGATGGAATTGTAACCTCCATGGACAAGGCTGCAGCCTCGTTTTTCAGATGAATCTCATGTGCAGTGAATGTAGAGTGAAGCTCATCTACAGTCATAGGTGTTTCACGACACCTGATTGCTGCAACCACATCCTTAAATTCTGTTCCTACACCTTTGAGGATGTGTAAAACTAGATCATCGTCTTCTAAAGTTGAGCCAGCCAGACGAATGTCATCTGCTAACTGCTTCATTTTTTTGATGTAAGCTCCCACAGCTAATTGATCCCGGCGGGTGGAGGAGAGTTGTTCCTTCAAGGACATTACTCTTGATCTGTTTTTGTTAGCAAAAACTTTGGCAAGAGTATTCCAGGCATCATAAGATGTTTGAGCAACAGCAATATAGGGCATGATAGCCTCAGATGTAGAAGAGATAAGGGCATGAAGGATCAACTTATCTTGTCTGAGCCATAGAGTATAGGCTGGATTTGGAACCTTGTTTCCGGTCTGTTCAATTTCAGCCGGCGGTGAAGGGTGAGTCCCGTCGACGTATCCCACAAGATTGAGTCCAAAGAGAAGTGCCTCCATCTGTGCTTTCCAGGAGGTGTAATTAGAAGAGGTGAGTTTGACATGAAGGTTGTTGGTAGTGGCAAACGAAATAGGTTCTTTTGTTGCTATGACCGTGGCAATTTCCTGATTAGCCATTGGAGAAATTGAAGAAAAGATTGACAAGAAGACTAGGTTGGATCGAGAAAAGAAAGAAAAAAAAATTATTAGACGGTGAAGTCTTGGCGGCTTTCTGATACCATGTAGAGTTTAGGAAACAATAGAATTGAGTGAAAGAGACTTGATCTCATTGGGTTTCTATTGATGTATATATACTGACATAAGTTTACAAGTATATCTCAAGTGATAAATACAATCTGAGTTACATATTTAAAATACATATTGAATTTTGAAATTTAAGATTGATAAGATAACACTTATCTCCTATAAAAATCACAAAATTACCTTTCTTAGAAACAGAACACATTACAGAGCAATTAAATTTTAAGCAAGTTTAAGGTATAATTTATAATAAATTAAGTGAATGTGTATATCTTCTGTCAAATTAATTATTCTGGTTTTATTTATACTAAGATATAAGAAGAGTAATCATACATATGATTAGTGGCCCATGCCTGAAAGTGAATTACAATAGTATAGATTCTTGAAGATATATAGTACTCCTATCTCGCTAATGCGCAATCATCAGAGTTTAGTTAATTACTCTCATCAGTTCTCCAATCACAATGGCTGCAGGCTAGCTAGTTTTGCCTAGCTACAAACTTGTGCATCAGCCATTAGATAAAATTTGGCCAAAGTTTCCAAGAATTTAATGGTCTCTATCTGTTTTGTGGCTGATCTAAGGCCCAGACCGCCAATTCATATATAAGTAGGACTTAGGCAGGACATTGATTACATGAAGTTCCTTTAAATTAATTCACTAGTTGTTTTTAATTGCTTGATCGAAAACGGAGTATAAACTTAAGCTTAATTAAGTGGCGGAATAAAATTAGCTACTTTTTTTTAAAAAAATTGCCACATTAATTCTTTTGTTAATAGATAACCCTATTGAGTCTGGACTAGTTTATTATTGAGTCGTGTCAGATTTCAAATGAGAGAAGCTCTCTAATACCTGTTTTAAATTGCCACGTCAATTCAAGTATGGAGAAAGTTGTATACACGAAGGTGTAGAATTATTGGTCTGTACGCAAAACTAATTTGCCATCCCTCTTCGTATGTCTTTTACTTATGGAATATAATTCATCGAAAATAAATTAGTGAAATAAAATTCGCTTGGCGGGCAACGTGTTGATTGCCTATTTGTATTTAAGCAACTTTTTTATGCATTTTTAATCACCCTTCATATGTGTCTAACTAGTATTGGCTAATGAATTGTAAAATTTATATTCATATATATGATAATAAAAAATGTATATAAAAAGCAACTAATAGAAGTTGATAAAGAAGAAACATAAAACTTTTTAATTAGATGTGGAGACTCAATGAAAATGTATCGTAATTCAAAGTTTTGTTAATTATTTTCATAAGGGTGACGTGTAGGAATTGATTGTCTATTGTGTGTGTGTCTAGACGTACTGATCTCATACCTTGCAAGGGTTATAAATGGAGTGTGCTCGATCGAAAGATTATGAAAAAGGGATAAGCAAAGAGAAATTAGGCGCTAGCTAGCTGCTGCAACCATATATGGCCGCCGCCACTACTGCTGCAACCATTTCCTCCAATTTCCTTTCTGCTCTTCTCCTTCTATTCCTTGTCTATGCCTTGGGAGGCGCCGCTGATGAGAGCCACCAGCTTCAGCATAGACATACCATCCATGTCAGCTCTCTTCTTCCCTCCTCTACTTGCCATTCTTCTGCCCAAGGTTTAATATATTCCTCTCTCTCTCTCTCTCAAGTACTCTTTTCGGCAGTTATATTATGATACTATTACATTTCTAAGTGATTATGCTAACTCTCCTGCTGTTTTCGTTTTTGGTTGGCATTTCATATACACTATATATGAAATTATCAGTATTATAATTGTTTTGATTAAGCTTATGATTCTACTCATGTCATGTGTGCTGCCGGCCGTATGCTGGGAGGAAAAATCTTATTGTAGACTAAATTTGCCAAGTTACACTATATTCCATCAAGGTATAATTAAGAACTTAATTATAGACCTATATATTTCTTTCATAAAAAAATTATAGACCTATTTCTTGTCTAGGGTGTCCTCCACTTACTTTTCTCCCAAAAATTTAGAAAAAGAAAAGACAATATTCCAAATCCAATCGATTCACAATTTGATTCATCCTAATAATTATTTTACCTACTATAATCATGGAATAAATATCCATTGATATCTCGATATATCCATCGATATATCAGATATCTATACCCCTCGATATAAATATCCAATATATTTTCAATGTCACAGGATATCCATCGATATATTCGTATATCTGTCCATATTTATCATTTTATTCAAATATCCATAAATATCCGTAAATATTCAAATTAAATTAAATAATTTTTTTTCATATTCACATTTAATATTAAAAATATAAACAACATTTTGATAAAAATTTTCATGATTTCATAAATATTAATTATCAAAGTCTTTTTTCCACTAAATTGTGGTAATATTAATACCTTGGTTAGTTTAAGTCATTTGACTTTTTTTTCTCATTAAATTAAGTCTAGAACTTTTAAGTGTATACAATTGACGACGGTCTTTAATTCAAACAAATTTTGAACCATTTAATTATGGATAAAAAGTACCCACTTGGTCCTTGTACTCAGAGCTAATGTGCAATCTAGTCCTTCAAGTCAGAATTTCAGCAATTTAATCCATGTACTGAAGGATTGGGAACAATTGAGTCCCTCACGTTACCTACCATCCATTACACTGTCAAATTCGCTGATGTGGCAGTAACGCCCTCAACTTTTTGACGATATTATTGACATGTCACAGTCCACGTTAGATATTTTATTAAAAAGTATTTTTCATCAAAAACTTTTTTTTTGAAAAAGCCATGATTTTTCTTTGAAAAAAAACTTAGATGAAAAAAAAAGAAATATATTTTTTCCTGCCAAAAGGCAGAAAGAAGGGGAAAAAAGAGAAGATTAAAAAAAATCAAATTTCGTTCTTTATTTATTTATTTTTTATTATGAAAATATGACATGGCATACCACATCAGCTTAGTCCATCTAAAAGTTGACGCTGTCTGTGCCATGTCAACGAATTTCACGGTGCAATGTTCGATAATTAACGTGAGGGACTTAATTGCTCTGGATCCTCAGTATAGGGACTAAATTGCTTAAATTATGACTTGAGGAACCAAATTGCACAAAAACTCTGAGTTCTCCTATGCTATTTGTCCTTTAACATTTTTCATATATATATATATATAGTTAAATGTTGGCTTATTGAATTATAAAATGTGTATATATATACACACAATTACACACTCGTCGGTCATGCATAGAAAAAGTTCCAATTTCGCCCTTGCTTGTATCCCTATGAGATATTAATATATTTGAATCATACTCACTTTTGCATCTAATGAAGTGATTTCTTTGGTGACCCTCACTTTCACGAGAAGAAAGAAAGGTATTAATGAAATATTATATTTGAAGTATACATATTATAAATATATATTTTTCACAATCAAATATAGTTTAAAAATTAAAAACAATGTCTAAATACTTTATTTCTCATATTATGACTCTAAAATATGTGGTAATATGTAAATAAACATCGGCTAAAATTTCAAGGTAAAATTCAAATGATATTATAAATATTTGTCCTTTTAGTGTAAATTTACCACTTATTATTTGTGAAATTCGTCGATATATCCGTTCGATATCTATATTAAACTAAGTATACTACAATATTGGAGTAGTTTTTTAATCTCTCTATCTTGTTGGGATGTATATTTATTTGATGCAAGGCTTTGAATTTTTCAGAATTGGATAAAAAGTCATCTTTACGAGTTGTCCACAAGCATGGGCCATGCTCTCAGCTCCATCAAGATAAAGCAAATATTCCCACTCACGCCGAAATCCTCCGCCAAGACGAAGCTAGAGTCAAGTCTATTCACTCCAAATTTGCCAAGAACAAAGGCCAAGGCTCCATAAACGATGCTGCCAATCTCCCTGCCAAGGACGGTAGCGTGGTGGGCTCTGGAAATTACATTGTTAAAATGGGACTCGGCACCCCAAAGAAAGATTACTCCCTCATATTCGATACCGGAAGTGACCTCACTTGGACACAATGCCAGCCTTGCGCAAGATCTTGCTATGAACAGCAGGACCCAATTTTTGATCCCTCCCTTTCCTCTTCATATTCCAACATTTCATGCTCTTCAACAATCTGCAATGCACTAACTTCCGCAACAGGTAAACTAATTTGATGACAACAAAGAATCAAATGAAAAGTTTGTTGGAAGGCCTTAACCCTTGACACTCTCGATTTTAAGGAATTAGTCTCATATTAAAAGTGGCTTATTAGACAATTTGGCCCATGAACATGTTAAAAATGAACAAATTAATATTTAAACTTTCAAAATTGTAAATTGCATGTCTGAATTTATAAAAAAAAAAGGATAAATTAACTCTTGTTGGACGGGAATTGGCACGGCTTCATTAAATTCCGACTCTATTAACGAAACTGTACTAATTTTCGTTCTAAAAGGGTTAATTTGTCCATTTATTACAAGTTTAGAGTCAAAATGTACTTAAAAAAAAAAACGCCCGTGGAGACCTGATTATTAAACAGAACAGAAAAAGAATCAAATGAAAAGTTCATGAGATATAAACAAAATTATATGTTACTATTAAGCTTCAGATAAAATTCTCATGGGCTGGATAAGTTGCGTTGGGCCTTCTTTCCTAAAAAATAAAAAATTAAGCTTATTAAGCCCAAGTCTTAAAGACCATTTATTCCCATGCTACTTGCCGTTAGCATAATCTTTGGTCTTTTGCAGGGAACTCGCCAGGGTGCTCATCGTCGGCCTGTGTCTATGGCATCCAATACGGAGACTCGTCTTTCTCAGTTGGATTCTTTGCTAAAGACAAGCTATGGTTGACACCGAGAGATACGTTCACCGAATTTCTATTTGGGTGCGGCCAAAACAACCAAGGACTTTTCGGTGGCGCAGCTGGATTGATAGGGCTTGGCCAAGATTATTTATCTTTACCATCACAAACCGCCGCAAAATACAACAAATACTTCTCCTACTGCTTGCCGTCATCCCCAAGCTCAACTGGTTACCTCACTTTTGGCGACGGTGGTGGGGTCTCGAAATCCGTAAAATTTACCCCATTGTCTACGATCCCTCCAGGCCCATCTTTTTACGGTATTGACATTATTGGAATGACCGTGGGAAGCCAAAAACTACCAATCTCGGCATCGGTTTTCTCCGCTGGCGGCGCGATCATCGACTCTGGAACTGTCATCACGCGATTGCCGCCAACTGCTTATGAGGCGCTGAAATCTGCATTCAGAAAACAGATGAGCCAATACCCATTGGCCCAACCACTTTCAATCCTGGACACCTGCTATGATTTTACCAATTATAGCACGGTATCCGTGCCTAAGATAAGCTTCTTCTTCAAACAGGACGTCGAAGTTCCGATCGACGGAAAGGGAGTATTTTACGTAAATGATATATCGCAAGTGTGCCTAGCGTTTGCTCCAAACGGCGATGATACAGATGTGGGGATTTTTGGGAATACACAGCAGAAGACATTGCAAGTGGTGTACGATGGTGCTAAAGGGAGACTTGGGTTTGCATCCGGGGGCTGTAGCTAAGGTGTTTGAGTATTACAAAAAAGAAGAAAATCTTTAAGTTAATTAGCTCTTGATCATGATTCACATATATAATATGGGTTAAGATTGAAATAATTGATGATATGATAGTGAGGCTTAAACCAGAATTCACATATATATAGTTGTTTTACATTCTCTGTTACTTGTAGCCAGAATTCAGGGCAAAACGACAGAATCAGAAATGAGAACAAGATGTTGTCTGTTACACTATACTTTTGTTTTATGTACTTTACTTCAAAAACCAATTAAGATTAATAAATTTAATCATCTTTATACAGTCTGAATATCTCCTATATATCAGATTGATCTACCAGATTTCTGGTTTGATTCATAAGATATATAAGAAGAGTAATCCACATGGTTTCTTCACTTAAATTGCCCAAGCCACAAGCCCCATACTATATAATATATATTACATTACCAATCATACATATGATTAGTGGCCCAGGGCCTGAAGTGAATTACAATATTGATTCTCGAAGATATATAGTATCTCCCTAATGCGCAATTATCAGATTTTATAGTGTCATCAGTCAAATTAAGGGATTTTTATTGTTTTAATTGTGTGTTGACGTTTACTCGGAGGTAGTTACTCCTCCAATCACAATGGCTGGCTACCTAGTTGCCTAGTGCATCACCCATTAGATAAAAGTTGGCCAAAGTTTCCATGAATTTATTGGTCTTTGTCTGTTTAGTGGCTCATTCACGCCCCAGACCTGCCAATTCATATAATTAGGCATGACATTAATTACATAAATAAACTTAGTGACAAATTAGTAATTGGGAACCATAACTAAAATACTCTATCTATCTAATTGGTAGTTTGCACAAAAGGCATGTTAGCTCGAACGAAATGGATCGTTGATATATTTAAGTAAAGTCTCGAGTTTAAGTCATATGAATAGAGAAAATAGGCATCAAGAAAGCTACTCTTTATCTGTGTTTGACACGGATCGAATTCAAATTAGTTGGATATTACTTTTAGTCTAGTCAAACAAACAAAAATGCATTTCCTCTGATGAGCTCAATTCATCATCATCACTAGCATGGAAATTCAGAATATCCAATTGGAGATGCAATGTCTTGAATGTTATGGAGAGAGAAGGCTGTAGGCTGTAGGGATAGCAGGCCACCATTAATTAGTTAATGGATCTTAATTATGATTTATAATTACGTTTGACTATATATGTAATGGGTAAGTGAAACTTTGGCTTCCAGTAATTTCTGTTCTTTGTGTTGGAATTTTTGAGCATGATAAATAAAACCAAAGTAAACTTGCAAGGAAAATAATAACAAGTACTACAAAAAAATAAATACGACTACGAGTATATAAAATAATCATGTAGAGTCTATATAAAGGTGAAGCTGCGTTGGCCTCCAATATTATTATAGTAATACCTTTGAAACATTAGAAAGGAAGAGTAGTTTCGCCAATGGCCATTATCACCCACCTGTTTCCATTCCTCCTTTCTATCTTTTTCTTGCTTCTCTGTTCTTCAAACAAGCTCAGTTATGGCTTCCAAGGAACAAAAAGTATGGATGTCCATCATATTCTTCACCTTGATTCGCTATTGCCATCTGCCATTTGCAACTCATCTACCAAAGGTACGTAATTAGCCTATCATCATTAATTAATAATAATCATCCATATATTTTAAGATTTATTTGAATTTATGATTATTGCTTCTTACATCATATTCAGGGAAAATGATAGGTAAGATTTGGAGTTGAAATTTTGTAAGTTCAATTAAAATCGATAATCAGCAAATAGTTAGTAAAAGATTTCCAGCTTATATAGTATCCAAATCATATACAAACTTCCATAATTTATACATGAAAATTTGCTTGTTTTGTTCTTTTGATGTGATGCATGAATGAATGGAGTCACTCTCATCCATAGCTAAAGGAATTTCTCTTATTAGTTGATATATAGTAGCAAATTGATTAAACTTTTAATATTAAATGAAAATAGTCAAAATAAAAAAGGGTACGGATCCCTTCGATCTTATGAAACAGCCCACTTAAGTTGTCCTCCGAACCAGACAACAAAAACCAATCCAACATTAAAACTCATTCCATTGGCCTAAACACATCCTTTTGGCCCAATTATGGTTTAGTTTGGACTGTCCTTTACCGAGCCCACTTTCCAATGGAAATTTTTACCAATTTAGGGATGAACTAATGAATAGTTCAGTCATGTCTACTTAATTTATGATAATTGCTTGATTATTCATGGATAGTATATGGCTTTCAATTTCAGCCCTCAACCAAAAATCTTCCTTAGAAGTTGTCCACAAGCATGGCCCATGCTCTGTGTTCCATCAAGACAAAGCACAAAAATCTCCCACGCACGCGGAGACCCTTCTCCAAGATGAAGCCCGAGTCAAATATATTCAGTCGAGAGTAGCCAAAAACTCAGACGCCGCCGTAAAGGAGACGGATGCGGCCACCCTCCCTGCCAAGGACGGTAGCATTGTGGGTTCTGGCAATTACATAGTCACGGTGGGTCTTGGCACCCCAAAGAAACAACTCTCCCTCATATTTGATACCGGAAGTGACATCACATGGACACAATGTGAGCCTTGCGCAGGATCTTGCTACTCATCACAGCGGGAACCCATTTTTGCGCCCTCCAAATCCTCCACGTATTCCAACGTTTCATGCAACTCGGCTACGTGCAGTGCACTTTTGACTGCAACAGGTATCCTCATTTAACTACAAACTTTGGAATATTTTTAGGGCTAAAAGTTCAATTAGAGGCCCCATTTTTGATGAGAGTGTCAAATAAAGATCTAAAGTTTGGAAAATGTTAAATCAGTATTTCAATTTTTCGATTTAGGCCAATTAAGTCCAAAATGGATAGGTCGCTTATTTGACCTTTTCTGAATATAAAATCGTTGCTCGACTTATCCGTTTTAAACTTGATTGGCCCAGATAAGTCAGATACCTATTTGACATTTTCCGAATATTAGTTCCTTATTTGACTTTTTCACCTAAAGTCAGGCGTAATTGAACTCTTAGCATATTTTTAGAAGTTTCCGAAGCTTTTCAAAGTTTGTTTACTTAAGGCCTATGTTATAAGCAGGTAACTCACCTGCTTGCTCATCATCGGCATGTGTCTATGGCATTCAATATGGGGACTCTTCTTTCTCTATTGGATTGTTTGCCAGAGACAAGATAACCTTAACGTCAAGAGATATTTTCAGTAACTTTCTTTTCGGCTGCGGCCAAAACAACCAAGGTCTTTTCGGTGGCTCAGCCGGATTGCTAGGACTTGGCCGAGACAAATTATCTTTCCCTTCACAAACGGCTTTTAAGTACAAGAAATTCTTTTCCTACTGCTTGCCATCATCTTCCAGTTCAACCGGTTTCCTCACTTTCGGAAAAGGCGGCTCCAGCTCTTCAAAATCTGTAAAATTCACTCCTTTATCCACAGCCACCCAAGATACATCCTTTTACGGCCTTGACATTGTTGCAATCAGCGTTGCTGGCCAAAAACTACCGATTTCGGCTTCGGTTTTCACCACTTCCAATGCAATCATTGACTCTGGAACTGTGATTACCCGTTTGCCACCGGCTGCTTATGCAGCACTGAGGTCTGCGTTTCGACAGAGGATGAGTCAATATCCAAGGGCTAGAGCACTTTCGATTCTTGATACATGCTATGATTTCAGCAAATACGACACCGTAACATTACCAAAGATTAGCTTCTTCTTTAAAGGGGACGTTGAGGTGCCAATTGCCGCGGTGGGGACACTGTACGCTAATAGTGTATCACAGGTGTGCCTAGCATTTGCTGGAAATGATGATGATAGTGAAGTGGCGATATTTGGGAATACGCAGCAGAAGACAATGTTAGTGGTGCACGATGGTGCTCTAGGAAGGTTGGGATTTTCTACCGGAGGATGCCAGTAATAATTAAGTTACTAATAATTTGTCATCTAATGACGAAATTATGCTGAAGAGATCTTAAAAAGTAGCTCTTGATCCTATAAGGTAATAAAAATCCTGTAAGATTCAATACATAACGGGTGTGTTTAGGGCTTGCATCCCACCCAAATCTACATTTTAAGTTGGTTGGCCTATTGGTAACTGTGCTGGACTCTTAGTTCAAGTAGTCGGGATTCGATCCCTAATAGATCTCAAGTGCCAAAAAATCTATGTTTTGGTTCAATATTTCTTTCTGTAACTTGTACTTATATATAGAGAATGAAAATTACCTATTGCCTATTGCAAGAGCCACATTAGAAAGGACCCCTATATATCATTCTCGAGTCCAATCATTTAATTACTATCCGTATCCAGTGCTTCATAGACAATCATGATCAAATTAGATCTTCAGTCACTGATACAGGGGAAAAACCCTAGTGCAAAATGATAGTAATTTTTAGTTTCAATGATACCCTCTTTCTTCCAATTGAATTATCATTATCATGGTTTGAATGGTCGTAGTGCAAAAAGATTATCTAAAGTGGTGACTGGTGAGTGCTTATATGCAACAGATTATCCAGAAATTAATTTGTGTATTTTGAGTGCCTAGCTATAATCATATTTGAGTTTATACTAATTTTTTAAATTACTTCATGTGTCATTATGTATTACCAAAATAAATTGATGTTTGTGTCTTGAGTTAAACTATTCATTTTTTTGGTAAAAAGTTAAAGTATATTCCTTTATGATCTCTTGACAGGACATTTTCATGAACTTTCCAATGACGTTCTTTAAACGTCCTAAACCGTGGTATTTGACTTTTGTTAATATACAATGCAAAGCACATGGAAAACCATAAGGATTTTTGCTATCTGATATGCAAATCTAATTTGCATATCAGATAGCAATAAAGGGAGACATGATTTTTTATTGAAACCTTTTGATAGCAATAAAGCAGCCAAAGGTTTGCCGGTCCTCTAAAACCAATTCGCAGTAATGGAAATGGATTTAATGATCATCTTTCCACTTTGGCTGCAAGTGGGACTTTTGCTTCCACTATATTTAAACTCTTTCCATTTTTGATCGATGACAATGAGCACGATATCAATAAAATTCAAAAAAGGTAGCAACCAAAGACTTAGAGCAGTCTATATAAGGATGAACGAGTAGTAATTATTTCCAATTGTAAAACATTATGGCTACTTCCATTTTTTCCAACTTATTTTCATTCCTTGTTTCTACTTCTCTCATATTTGTCTTGCTTCTACACTCCTCAAAAAATAGCAATGGCTATCAAGAAACAATGGGTACTCTGAAAACAGAGGAACTTCGTCATAGTCATATTGTTCAAATAAGTTCTCTGCTTTCATCTACCGAATGCAAAAAATCCACAAAAGGTATATATATAATAATAATTCTTTTCCGTGTATAAAAAGCTGGAAGAATGTTCTAATGTTTCTAATTGAACATTTTTGTGTATGTTAATTTCAGCTATCAACAACCGAAAGTCATCTCTAGAAGTAGTACACAAGCATGGCCCCTGCTTTCGATCGAACCAAAACAGAGCAAATGCTCCCTTCCATGAAGAGATTCTAAGGCAAGATCAATCCAGGGTCGATTCAATCCATTCCAGGCTTTCCATGAATCCCATGGAGGAGATAGATTCTATTACACTCCCAACTAAGAAAGGGATCGCGGTCGGAACCGGAAACTACCTTGTCACCGTCAGGATTGGCACGCCGATGAAAAAATATGCTCTCATATTTGACACCGGTAGTCATTTCACTTGGACTCAGTGCGAACCATGCGCAGGATTTTGCCATGACCAAGTGGAACCAATATTCAATCCATCAAAATCGAAATCATATTCCAACATTTCCTGTCGCGCACAAACATGCAATCAAGTTTCTGATGAAGGTAAAGTATAAACAAAGAGAAATTCATGAAATTTTGACTTATACATTGGCTTATTAGCCCTTTTTCCCCATAAAAATGAGACACTTTGCCCCTAAACTATAACCGAAATAATTTGCCCCCTAAATTTTTAAAATTCAGGACAATTTGCCTCCTGCATTAGGGTGAATTGTCCTCAATTTGGAAAGTTTAGCAGGTAAATTATCATGAATTTGAAATTCAAGGGACAAGTTTTCGCGATTTAAAATTCGGGGGCAAAATGTCCTCGACGTTATAGTTCAGGAGGCAAAAAGGCTAATAACCCCTTATACATTCCAGAAAATAGTTGTTAATGTTGCTATTTTATATATGGTAATGTAGGTATGCAGCAGGGTTGCTCTTCCTCAACATGTCTCTATGGTATCTCTTATGGTGATTCATCATATTCAATAGGCTATCTAGCTAAAGAAAAGTTAACTATTACACGTTCAGATGTGTTCCCCGGCTACCTATTCGGCTGCGGCCAACGGAACAAATTTCTGACCGGCAACCGTGTTGCTGGGCTCATAGGACTTGGACGAGGCAATTTTTCCTTTGTATCACAAACTGCTAAGAAATATAACAAAATATTTTCCCATTGTTTACCATCAGATGATAGCTCAGTTGGATACCTTAGCTTTGGCAAAACCAAACTCCCAAAATCAATCCAATTCACACCCATGTCAAAATCATTCCAGAAAACACCATTTTACGGCCTTGATATTATCGGAATAAATGTCGCCGGAAAAAGGGTACCTATTAAAAGCTCTGTTTTCACGACTGCCGGTGCCATTATTGACTCCGGAACTGTAATTACACGCCTCCCTCCAACAGCCTACGCTCAACTGAAATCGTCATTTCAGAAATGGATGACCAGCTATCCAAGGGCACCGGCTCTTTCAATTCTTGACACATGCTATGACTTTAGTAATTTGTCTGTTATTACAACACCTGCTGTCGGCATAGTCTTTAATGGCGGTGTTGAGTTGGACATCGATTTCAGTGGGATTTTCTATATGAGGAATATATCGCAGGCATGTCTGGCATTTGCCGCAAACAAGGATGCTCGTGATGTGGCGATTCTTGGAAATGTTCAGCAAAAGACGTATGAAGTAGTTTATGATGATGTTCAAGGAAGGGTTGGTTTTGCAGCTGATGGTTGTAGCTAATTAATTAGGACTATATATGTGATAGTTATGCCAGAAGAGTTTAATTGAGTTTTCTAAATAAGTGATCAAAGATCAGTGTGAAGGTTGAATAATAAATCTAAGAAGGTTTACATTTGAAAATCAAAGATCGTCATTAATGAAACTTTTGAGTTCCAACTTGATGATTACCCTTTATATCTAAATTGGCCTTTTTGCCCCTGAATTATTGGCTAAGGACAATTTGCCCACTAAACTAAAATTGAGACAATTTGTCCAATGAACTTTCCAACTTGAGAACAATTTGCTCCCTCTATCACAAACAAATTGTTCTGATTTTGGAAGTTCATAGATAAAATGTCCTGATTTGAAGTTCGGGATAAATGTCCTTGATGCAATAGTTCATGAAAAAAAAGCTAATAAGCCAAATCTAAATATAATTGACTTAAAGCGAAGCCGAGTTAGACTCAACAAAACCATTTACCATGCCCAAATTAAGGTTGACTCAACAAAAAGCAAGTCTCCCCTAGGAATAGGTAAAATTTTATTGATTCATTCTAAGAAATTACAAGGAAAGACTGATTCATATATTTAATCAAACAAAACTTCAAAAGAATTGAACCTTACTTTCATTCATCAGTTCAGATTCGATTCCCATATTCCTGTTTGAAACATTGGGTTTGAATATCATTAGCAATTACCAGGGCCAATTCCAATCCTTTGGTTTTGGATATCATAGAGAACGTTCAGCTTCTGCAGTTGATGATTACCAATGATTGTAGGGTCACCCTCCTTCTGTTTTTTAGCAAATGCCAAGCAAACTTGAGTCAGGTCTTTTTCCATCCAAAAAATGGTCGTATGGTCCAAATTTACGTCCAAATTTTCTAAGTGTAACACCATACTTGGTTTTGGGAAATCATGATTAATCCCCTGCAGGTTATAGCACGTATCAAGTGTTTTATCAGGACTTGGAGCAGAAGGGTATTTCGACATCAAAGTTTTGAATTCCGATCGAAGCGCTAGATAGACCGACGAAGGCAAACGGCTTATGACAGTTCCTGAATCTATTATGGTACTTGAAGAAATTTCCAATCTTCTTGTGCCTATTGTTATGGCAGCAAGACTTACATGATAATAAGGGTCAGGGAAACTTTTAAGCGGTGTGTAATTAGTAGCAGAATTACACTTATCAAGAGCTTCCTTACCAAAATACAGAGAAGCTGAGTTTCCTGTCATGGGAAGACAATGACAAAAAACCTTTCCAACATTACTTGTAAGTTGGGACAGTAAAGAACAATTACCAAATTCGTTATTTCTGCCTCCTTGTCCTAACCCTAGTATCCCATGATCTTCTTCACTAAAGCCCTTCACTTTTTTGGCACAAAGAAAAGCAAATTTAGGTAACATATACGAATTTATGGTAATTGTATCATGCACAAATGATCCTTGGCAGGAAGATTTGTCAAGGTATTTCAGCTTAGGTATGCAGGTGACAGATGATGAGGAATTTGAAGGATAATAGTAAAGGAGATTAGAATTATTCGGTTTTTTCGGGCAGCGTACCCAAGTTATGGAACTGCCCGTGTCTAAAATCAGTCTATAATTTTTTGCAGGGGAGCCAAAACCAACTGTGACGGTGTAAAGCCCTGCACTCATCGATTGGTACAAAAAGGAGTCCTTGGCCCCATTTCCTATACCTGTAACCCTGAGTTCGTCTTGGAGAAATACATGGGTTGAATTGGCGGATGATTTCTTCTGGCTAGATGGCGCGCAGGTGCCTGAAAAAAGATGGAGTAATATGTTAATGTAATCTTTATCTTTGAATGAACACATAAAACCAGAAACTCCGTCTAGATGGAAATGAAAATAAGTTAGAAATTGAATGTAACCTGAGCAATTTGGGGCGTTTTTGGCCACTCTGGCACCATTAACAAATACTAGTAGCTTATTGGCATGCAAAGAGAAAAATAGGATATAGCAGAAGAAAATATAGGCAATATTGGCCATCGATGCTGAGGAAGTGGTTATATTTGGGTCTATAATTTTATTTTTCCATTGAACAACTATTTATAGATGCAACTAATTGCAACTTGTTTTCTTTTTTCCTAATCATGGAATATAGATACACCCAAGTCTCTCTCCGAGGTCAACTAATATAAATGAGTACTTAAAAACACTAGTCTTCTGCATATTAGCAAAAACGCTACTCCTTTCTCAATTAAGACTAGTCTTGGTCTCTGTTTCGTAACAATTACGGGCGGATTATTATGAGTTTAATCGAATTGAATTCTTGTTTTAGCTCAATTTTGCCTACTTGAATACTATTATTCAATCATGAGAGCGATGGTGTTTCCCTTGAAGTTCCAATAAGCTCAAGCCTAATGTGGCCCTCTAGGCTCTAGTTGACCAGGTCTCTCACTTCAGGATCAAATATTCATTATCGAGATTCTGGTTGACTCCCAAACGAATGAATCGAAACACTATTGACTAAAACGAAATTCTAGTGATTAATCTTCCAATTCTAGTGTATCACAAGTGTGCCTAGCATTTGCTGGAAATGATGATGATAGTGAAGTGGCGATATTTGGGAATACGCAGTAAAAGACAATGCTAGTGGTGCACGATGGTGCTCTAGGAAGGTTGGGATTTCTACCGGGGGATGCCAGTGATATTTTTTTTTTTTTTGAAGTAAATGCAAGTGATAATTTAGTTACTAATAATTTGTCATCTAGCTAGTGACGAAATTATGCTAAAGAACAAATCTTAAAAAATAGGTAGGTAATAAAAATCCTGTAAGGTTTAGGGCTTGCATCGCATCCAAATCTATATTTTAAGGCTGCGTTTAGTAGAGCGGTGTGACTGGCTTCATTTGAATTGAAATGGTGAGATTAAATATTGTACAGATGAGATTAGATACTGTATAGATGAGAATATAATTATCGGTGGAACGTGCGTATTAAGTGAAAACAGTGGTGGAGGTGAGATTAACATGTAAAATGATCATTAAGGGTATTAATATTTTAAAATACATTAACCAAATAACTTTGATGTATATTTTAATTTTACTGAACACTTTTAATTCTTATAATAAATTAATTCAACCCAAATATTGAATTTATATATACTAATAAATCATACTTATGCATATTCTATTTTTATATAATAATTAGAATTTTATAAATACTCAAGTTATAAAGTATTGAAAATTATTTAATATTTTTTAAAAAAGGCTCCATTACAAAAATCCAACTAAAAAGAGAGAGAGAACTAAAGAATAAAGAAAGGAAAAGCGTTTAAAAAAAAGAAAAGTGGAAAGAAAAAATAAATTAGAGGAGGGAAAAAATAAAGAAAAAAATAACGTTTTGATAAAAAGCAAAAAAAAAAATTAAAAGGCAAGTCAAGGAAACGGAGCCTCCAAGAATCCTTTTCATATTAGAATTTTTGTCCAACAAGACTTTTTGTCCACTAAGCAATATGTCTAAAAAATCTCAATCCAAATTTAACTAGAATTTGAATCAAAATCCTAACAATTATTACAACACCTACTGTCAGGATAGTCTTTAATGACGGTGTTGAGGTGGACATCAATTTCAGTGAGATTTTCTATATGAGGAATATATATATCGCAGGCATGTCTGGCGTTAGCCGCAAATAAGGATGCTCGTAATGTGGCGATTTTTGGAAATATTCAGCAAAAGACCTATGAAGTAGTTTATGATGATGTTCAAGGGTTGGTTTTGCAGCTGATGGTTGTACCTAATTAGGATTGTGTGATAATTATGCCAGAAGAGTTTAATCAAGTGAGTCTACTAATTAAGTGATCAAAGATCAGTGTGAAGGTTGAATATAAATCTAAGAAGGTTTACATTTGAAAATCAAAGATCGCCATTGACGAATCTCTTGAGTTCAACTTGATGATACCCTTAAATTTAAATGGCTTATTAACCTTTTTACCCTCTGCATTATGGGGTTACGGACAATTTGTTCCCTAATTAAAATTGAGATAATTTACCCCATGAATTTTCCAAATTTAGGACAATTTGCTCCCTATATCATAGATAAAATGTCCTGATTTTGAAAGTTCATGGGGCAAAATATCTTTGGGAAGTTCATGGACTAAATGCCATGATTTGAAGCTTGGAGGCAACGTCCTCCATGCAATAATTCGATAATAAACCAAATCTAAATATAATTGACTTGAGTGAAGCAGAGTTGACTCAACAAAACCATTTACAATGCCCAAAGGTTGACTCAACAAAAAGCAAGTCTCCTCTAGGAATAGGTAAATTTTTTATTGATTCATTCAAGAAATTAAATTACAAGGAAAGACTGATTCCACCGAAGCATTTGCATGCTCAGTGCTAGAACATCATCAGGATTCATACATTTATAGTAAAACAGAACTTCAAAAGAATTGGCCCTTAATTATTTTCATTCATCACCTGATCAGATTCCCATATTCCTGTTTGAAACATTGGGTTTGATCATTAGCAATTACCAGGGCCAATTCCAATCCTCTGGTTTTGGATATCATAGAGCACGTTCAGCTTCTGCAGTTGATGATTACCAATGATTGTGTAGCCATCAACCTCCTCGTCTGTGTCAGCAAATGCCAAGCAAACTTGACTCATGCCGCCATTCTCTTTCCAATAAACGGCTGTTTTGTCCAAAGTTACGTCTAAACCTTGGAAGTGTAGCACCATAGGTGGTAGTGCAGAATCATCATGCCCCTGCAGGTTGTAGCACGTGTCCAATGTGCCATTCTCAGGAGGTTGAGCAGGAGGGTATTTTGACATCCAAGCCTTGAATTCGGATTTTAGATTTGAATAGACTGATGAAGGTAAACGACTAATGACAGTTCCTGAATCTATTATGGTTCTTGACGATGATGATGTTAGCGCAGGAGAAATTTCCAATCTTTTTGCGCCTATTGTAATGGCAGTAAGATTTACATGATAATAAAGGTGAGAACTTTTAAGCGGTGTGTAAGAACCAGAATCGCACTTATCAAGTGCATTCTTGCCAAAGTAAAGATCAGCTGAGTTTTGTGTGGAGGGAAGACAGTGACAAAAGACATTTCCAGTTTTACTTTCAGTTTGGGAGATTAAAGAATAAGCATTAGTCCTCCATTCAGTGCTGTCCTTTCCTAAGGCTAGTATGCCCTGATACTGATCTCCTCCAGAGTCCCAGCTTTGATTTGCACAAAGAAAAACAAAGTTAGGAAATACATACGAGCCTATGGTGACCTTATCAAGCATGAATGATCCTGCAGCATAGGATCCGTCAAAGTAAGTCTGGTTATAATATTTACAGTTCGAGTAACTGCATGAAACATTGGAGGACGAAGTTGAGGAATCAAAAGGATTATAAAGCATAGAATTCTGGTCTTTTTTAGGACACAGATTCGGTGAACAAGTTTGGCAGGGTACCCAGGTTATGGCACTGCCCGTGTCAATAATCAAACTAAAATATTTTGGGGGCGACCCAAAACCAACTTTGACAAAATATTCACTTGCAGTTACCGGTACTTGTTGAACCATTTTTCCGGTAACTGGAGTCTTATGGTGTATCCTGGAATTGATAGCCTTAACCCGGCGTTCGTCTTGGAGAAACATCTTGGTGATTGATTTCTTTTGGCTAGGTGGTGACTGTGAGCCTCGTTCAGGGCCTGAAATAATATGATAATTGGAATGTTAATGTTATCTTCATTTTAAGTGGACATGGAAATTAATTAAAGAAATGAAGAAATAAGATAAAAAAATTTTAAAAACAATGGGCTATTATAATATAACCTGAGAAGTTGGACGAAGGGGATTTTCTCGTTGGTGCCACTCTAGCACTAGCACCATTAACAAATGGTTTATTTGCATTTAAAGAGGAAAACAGGATATAGCAGAAGAAAATATAGGCAATATTATTTGCCATCGATGCTGAGGAAATGGTCGTATTTGGGTCTATGATTTTATTCTTCCATTGAACAACTATTTATAGAGTATGACAGATTAAGCAATTTACAGGATAGCCAGGCCAATTAAGATGCAACTTGGAACCTTTCTTTTGTTTTCTTTTTTCTTAAAGACTCCGAGGTCTTTTTTTTTTCCTACACCATATTCCGTGTTTTGCTCTGACTAATCCGAATTTGACCCGCATCATGCATTTGGGTTTGACAGTTTTGCTCTGATTAATCCGGATTTGACCTGTGTCGCGCAGTTCGGTTTGACATTTTTACTCTGATTAATCTGAATTCGACCCGCGTCATGCACCTGGATTTGACAATTTTACTCACACTAATCCGAATTCGATTTCGATCTGCGTCGCACACCTGCTTTGGCTGGTGAGACTCCGAGGTCAATGAGTACTTAAAAACACTGCATTAGAAAAAACGCTAGTCCTCTCTCAATTAAGACTAGTCTTGGTCTCTGTTTCGTAACAAATACGGGCGGATTATGAGTTTAATCGAATTGAATTCTTGTTTTAGCTCAATTTTTGGCTACTTGAATACTATTATTCAATCATGAGAGCGATGGTGTTTCCCTTGACTAGGTCTCTCACTTGTGGATCAAACATTCATCATCCATATTCTGGTTGACTCCCAAACGAATGAATCGAAACACTATTTGACTAAAACGAAATTCTAGTGATTAATCTTCCAATTGTGAGCTACATAGGAAACTGTCTTGAAAATTGAAATGTTCCATATGCTTTAGGAAGCGACAAGTTACAACAAAATGGAACTCCAAACGCATCTTATCTATATTGTGGAAAGGAATGTGGAGGAAGCGAAAAGACAAGAGTAAATTGGACGCCGAGGACCAAGTCTCTCACTCTCATGCCTTTGGTCTCTTGATTTTGATTTCCCTCCCTGCAATTTATTAATGGTCGGGTTTAGAGCTTTATTAGCCCAAATTGAAATCAAGCAATGTGTCATGTCTCCAAATTATGAAATTATGAGAAAGTAAACTGTTAAATGTTAACTATATATCCAAAAACATATACTCTAAGTTTTGTGCTTGATTGTGAACAATTTTAACTGCTTTCTTCAGCAGCACTACCCAATTGGTCAAAATACCTGGCAGGTTCCTCTACTTACACCAAAAAATCAATTTAGTCCCTCTACTAAAAAACCGATCAATCCAATCCCTTGACTTGCAAGATTGAGTCAATTTAGTCCCTCCGTTAACGGAGGTTGTTAAGTTGATGACGTGTCCCGTTAAGATTTTCTTCCAAAGAATGGATCAAACACCACTTTTTGAAAGAACAAAAAGATGAACATTTTGAATGTTCAAGAACACCTTCAACTCTTCTTGAAAAATATCAAATCCTATTCATTAGATTCATCTAAAAACCCATATACAACTATTATAATACCATTAAATTCATCAAACAAAAATTAACCATTGTATAAATATGCAAAAACTTGAACAAAAACACCATAAAGAGAAAATGCAAATAACGTACACAATAAAAATATATTCCCAATTGATCCAAAACACAAATAATATTAGAATTTTTACTTTTTGATGAAAATCGTTGAGAAACTAATAAAATTCTTCGTGCCTATCAATTCTATAATTTTTGCAACTTCGAAATTTAAAATAAAAAAAAAAAAAAAAAAAAAAAAAAAACCTCCAAAACACTCAATGAAAAAGGAAAAGGGAAAGGAAAAGATACTTTAACAAGCATAGAACCTGGGCTTTACTTCCATAATATCAAAGCTTATACAATTGTTTATCAAATGAGATAGACTTCTCACATCTCAACAATATCCATCACGCTATCTTGGATCGAATCTCCCACCCCACAGCTTCGTCTCCTTGGGCTTAGGCTGTGTTTAGTAGAACAGTGCAGTAACAATGTGATTGACATTGTTTAGCTACTGTACATATGAGATTACACTATACAGATTAGATTAAAAACTGTACAGATGAGATTATTAGAGCAGCGACTGAAACGGAGTTTACACTTAAGCTCCGTTTGGGCCCAAAACGATGATGAAACGATCAAACGGTGGTGAAACGATTACAGATATGAAGTCTTAATCAGAGCACTGGTTCATGGTGCACCACAATGGCTCAAACCTTGGCTTGGCTCTGTGCAGCAATGGGAGTTTGGGTCTTGGGTTGGGAACCGATTGTTGGACTAAAAATTCCCTGCACAACTGGGAGCTCTTCCTATTTGGGTTTCATTTGAGCTTAAGTTACATACAATGAAAATAAAGATAGAAAAGCCCATCAACTAAGTCTTGGTGTAGTTAGTTAGAATTCATAGAGCCAAATAATAGGCCCAACCTATTAGCCAAACCCAACACTAAATTGCTAACGATTTGATCAAGCATGCCCTCGATCCTCATCGAGACGAGGAATGAAAGAAGCATAATCCAAAACAGTTGTCTGGTTTTCCTCAAATCAAACAAGTTGATGAGAATTGAGAAGACAGCTCTTGCTACCCATACTTCCAACTGTACTCTACTGGATTCTTTTGATGCAAGTAGATCATAAAATAATGCATTTACCACACTTTTCTTTCTTTTTCAGAAACATCCGTTGCTTCCCAAAATCTGGCTTTCCTGCTGCCGCACATCAGAGAGCATACATATAATTTTCACTAATATCAAAACGAAACAGCTAAGAAATAGAGACTCGTGACCGAAACACACAAAATCCTTAAAACATTACGTTTTCAATAATAAATGATCACGATTGGAAATACTACAAAAGTGAGCACTCGGCACATGAATGACAAACAAAACTAATTAGCCCCACTAATTATACTAAACCAAAATCAAGAGAAACATTTAACCCAATCGAAAAAAGCTACAGCTATATATCCCAAATATTCCATGAATTTGTCTAGTTTCCACGTTAAGTTGTTGGAGTAAACTTTGTGACAGCCCATGATTCCAGATTTAAAAAGGATACCATAATTATGTTTGGAAAAAGAATTTGGGTTGATGAGAATCAAGGAAAAATCAAAGAAAGAAATGCTTACTATGATTATAACATTTCCGTCCCAAGAACAACAAAAAGTAGTAGTACTTAATTAATTACCGACATTCAACCCTTTTAAATCTAAATTACGCAAATTTGCTGGCTGTACGCCCGTACCTTAAGGCTCAAAGTTAGTTCCTCTCTTCTTCATCACGATTTGCTAAAAGTGATAAAGAAAAAAGGGTCATCCAACAACAAAATAGATTCGTATAATTAAACAAGTCATGAAACAAAATTAAGTGCGCCCCAAAATCTTTATTGACTCTTCTTTGAGTAAACACTCATTTGTGTATAAATGGGCATCATTTTTTTTTCTTAAATTCATTTTATTGAAGGCATTAGCGAGAATCTCAAGGAAATGTGGGAGAAGCTGGCAAAGCTGATTATTATTCTATATTCTTCTTTATTTAAAATCTAGCTAGCAAAGCATGAACAACCAAAAAAAGCACCTTATGACATATATACATCCAATTATTATTAAGAATAATCCAAAGCTAACTATCATGATTAAGTGTCCATTTGGCCTAACTTAAAACTCTTCTGAAAAAGTGTTTTTGCAAAATTTTCAATTTAGAGTTTCTGACTTTTAGTTCAAAAACAACTGAAAAACACTTCTTAATTTTCCGTTTGGCACAACTTAAACTTTTTTCAGTAGATAAGTCGTTAAATAAGCTGGGTCAAACGGACCATAAATGATTCGAGTGAGGTAGGTATTAACAATATTTCCAATCCAGAAACCAACTGCTCCCTACCTTTATAATATTGTGGTCACCATGTGTTTGATGTAACAGCAAAATTCCCGGGATAACAAATACTGGCTGCAGTAGAATCTTTCACAATTCTTTTTGTGACCAAAAAATTGAAGAATCTTTTGCAATTACATAAGGTAATTAAAGAGAAGAAAAAAATAAACAAATATAGTAAAGTTTTTCCTCTTCGTCTGCCTCGATTCATGAGGTCAACAAATGCCGACAGTCAAAAAATGTATTCAATTATATTTAAAGAGGAAGTTGAGTTTCATATTCTTGAAATCATAAAACTATTACTTGAAAAAAAAAATCATAAAACAATTAGCTAGGGATGCATTACATTACATTTGTAGAAAATTAGTAAGATGCAACGTTCAAACAAATACTACACTCTAATTATTAAGCCGTGAGATGGTGACTTTCCTCTCTTGATTTTTATTTAAATCAAACAAAAATGTAATAGTATATTATTATACAGAATTTCAACCTTAAAGGAAAAGGAACATTATTGTATGTTATAATTTATAAACAAATGGAGAAAATGTTTCTTTAAAAGATTAAAATGCAAATTTAATGGAAATCAACGACTTTACTATATTTGCACTTATTTACCATAACCATAATGGGTGTATAAGATTAAAAATCTGATATTCTGATACTAATTATTTGTCAGTTAGAAGAATCATACCTGGAAGTCAAGTAAGATAATAATGGAGAAATTATTGGTCTGTTTTAATCTTTTTTTTTTCTAATCTTTGGCAGGGAGTGCGGCAGAGCCACCGTCCGAACTCCTAATCCAACTTTTACTGACAAATGTTGTACCAAACAAAATCTAAACAGTAGGCGGAATTGACACAAAAGGAGAGAGACCCACCACCCATCCCCACCGTGCCTGGCCAAATTCCAAAGCAAACTATCAACTCTCCTCCGCCACGCTACAAAAAGCAAAGTACCCAAAAGCAACTATCAACCCTAAACATCCTTTTCATATACAACACAAAAATCCTTTTACTTTCGGCCTCTTCTATCTTCCCCATTCCGTCACTCATTAACTGGAAAAAAGAAAAGCCAAAAAGAAAAGAAACGCTAATGACAAATTAAAGAATTGAAAAGAAGCGGAGCACATTGTTATTTGTTATCCATTTTATTATCTACACCCATCACTCCCCTCCACAAAAGGGGGTTCGAATTCACAAAGTAATCAAAAAAGAAAAATGATTTAAATATAAAATTAAGAGAAAATGTTTCTTAAGATTAACCTCCCTTACATCATTTTTCGTTATCATCTTCTTCTTCACTACTGGATTTATGGTGATTAACCTTTGAACAACCCATTCCACGCGCCGCCGCTGTTTGAGTCAGTGGCGTATGCTCGTCTATCACAGTGGCTGAAGACATCTCCATCTGGCAAACCCTAACCGCGCCGATCAATTTCTCCGGCAACTCATTCTCGGTCTGTGCTTCCACCACAAATCCCATATCGATCGTTACCTTCGTCACGTAACCCAATGCCAGGTGTAAAATCGCGGTGGCAATTTTTGAACTCGCGATATCCACGTCAATTTCCAAATAATTAGGTCCTCTATGATAGTTACACGTTAAAGCTTTACCTAACAAGCAAGCCGCGTAATTGCCCACCGCTTTTTGGACGAGCCACGGTCCTTTGACAATCCGGTTGACGATCTTGAACCGTTGGTTCCGGAAGGCATCGTCGCCGTTGATGAACCGGTAAAGTAACGAGCCGGGAGGGATAGGATCCTCCGTGCCGAAATAGAAAACAGCGCTATACTGATCTTTACCAGGGACCTGGATATTAACGGCGAAAATGAAGCTTTTCATGGATTTGCCTTGGGATTGAGCAATCTTGAGCGCGTTAGAAACACGGTTGTCGGGACGGGCGAGTACGTTGTCGAGCTTGGAAGTGGACTTGAGCCAGTCCATACCGAGGGGCGCGAGTAGGTAGTCACCGGCGGGGGATTTTTGTCGTTTAGTCAGGTAGTTCGCAGAACGGAGAGAGAAGAGATCACCTGGAGGTGAGGCCCAACCGTTGGTTCCCTTATCAAGGTCAACCTGTTTCAAGGATCCACCGTTGATTGAGTCGGCGATCCAATCGGGGCTTGATGTAGTGGTAGCTGTTGAACCGGATCTGGACTCTTTGCTGGCGGATCCCGAGGCGGAGCCCCGGTGTTTTTGCTTAGTTGAACACATGATTTTATTTCCTTACTTCAATTTTCGCCTCGTTTCCAGTATTTTGAAGAGAAAATCGGAGAAGTTTGGTGGTGTTAAGTTTCTTAACTTTTGTAGAGTGAGAAGAGTGGAGGAGGAGGGCAGGCGACGGTAGTATTTTTTTGTGATTAAAGAAAAACTTCAAAGGTCGGAGTAAAGGTGCCCCTGGCTTTCCACGAAACTACGAGAGAGCCACTTTATTGCGGGACACCTAAATCCTAAGCGTCCAGACTTCTTAATCGTTTTTTGTTTTGTAATTGGGAAAGTTTAATAATGGAAATGACAGCCTCAATTTTGGCCTTTGGGTGTTTATGAGTCAAAGGCACCTTGACTTTTTTTTTATCCTATATTAATTAATAATAATGGATTTTCCAAATTAGTGCATTACTACTATTTGCACCCAATTTTTTTCCCAAAATTTCATTTTTTTGGGTGAATAAAAGGAAGTAACCATGCTAAGCTAGATTTAATAGAGATACACGGGTGATATTTTGAGTTAAAACATCTCCTTCTTGGTTGATATTCGTATCTTTTTTTGGCCTTATCTTTGGTATATGCTTCATGCTTATAAATTTTGCCAAACCGAGTGATTAAATGTATATAAGGCCTTTGTCTTAATATTGTTGTCATTCTTGATATAATCGCTTACTTAACCAAATTAAAACCATTAAATCAATCATGTGATTTTTGTTTTTGGTGAAAATTAATCATGTGATTTTATGCACTCATACATAATGATTGACATGAGTCAATTAAGGAAAACTTTTCTTAATATATGTATATGGTTCATTCCAGATAATTCTCTTGTCCCAATATTGTCAACAGAAGATGGTTCGGTTGAGATGGACTTATAATTGCTGCATCTAGAGGAATTGATAACTTTGAAATTATAGTTGATGCTCAACTTCTTATATGCCTTTCTGAGAATGCTGTCATCGATTCACATCTATTGGGTAATATGGTTTTCAATTGCAGGAATTGAGGCAAACTTTTAGTAACATGAAGATATCTCACTGCTACAGAGAAAGGTTGTCTTTTGGAACATTTTGTTTTGTTTTCCAACTTACCTGATTTTATGTATGATATTTGGTTGTCTGACGATCTCATTCCTAATGACCGTAAACATTTGATCTCTTTATTTAAGAATTATCTTTTTTTAAAATAAAAAATAATTCTCTTATCTATCAACTACTCAAATATAATTCAATCCCATAATTTTACTCATTCATGACTAAAATCTTTAAATTAAGGGTTTGGAAAGTTAAAATAACATAGTACTTACGAAATCAAACTTTTATTTTACTTTCTATTGAGGACCTGAGGTATAATAATTGACCAAACTTAACCAATTACTCATTCACATATATTAATGTAATTTAATAAGAACAAAAAATAATACAGTAACAAACAAATAACATCCCTACTATTAGATCAACTTGTAGTTGTAGGTAAATGATGTGTCTCATAAAGAGAATTATTCAATTTAATTGAGATTTCATTTGTACCCTTAAAAAAGAAAGTATAATGACAAATAGGTAAATTTGAGGAAGGAAAGGGATTAAGAAGGAATGAGAATTGAGAAATATGAAAGGAAAGTGGAAAGGAACGATGGGGAGGAGGATGGCCGGGATGGGAGACGGTGTTGTTGACTTCATCGATGTTGACGATGGAGATAGAGACACGTGGGGAAATAATGACATCTTAAAGACATTGATGATGATACCAAAAGAAGTGATTTGGTCAGGCGAACCGGACGCAAACGCATTTTATCAGCCTTTGTCTCTCACGACACCTGGCATCATGTGTCCACACAACTCATATCTGTCAAGTATATAAATGTATAATATCAACCAAATATAAAGGTGGATTCTAATTTGTGATTATTTTGCAGGAAAAAAAAATAACGATGTTAATTACCAACATTATTAGCCATTTGCACGGGTTCATGATATAGCTGTTTTTTTTTTGGCCAAGATATGGCTGGTTGGATTTTATTTTATTTTTTGAACATTACTTATTAATCACTTTTATTTTTATTATCGTAATTGCTCACCCACATAAGGTTCAAATCCGGGGATTAATGAAAATAAATTTCTTGGCATATAATAAGTTATAAATTATAATAAATACTTTGTTTTCTTGTGACCACGAGACATTATGATAACGATGGCTTTTCCTTTGTTTCTTTCTAATTGTAAATGGGATGCCATGCTGCCCTTAATTACTTTTTTATTCTTTTCTAGTTTTCCATTTCTCTTTTTGGTATTTAAGGTGCCAATTTCAACACGAACTTATGTTAAAATCTTATATTTATAATGGTATTTTGAATTAATTCAATTTATTGACAGTACATGATGATTAAGAAAGATATTACCACTATTGATAATTGTTAGGTGAGTGAAAGGAATTCGATCTCCCCTCAAGTAAGTTCTCATGTTTTAATGTGTATAGAAAAATTTTAGAGAAATTAGATGTTGAAATCACATGGAGTTTGACGTATCTCGACTCCAAATTAGTGGGGATTTGATATAACTACTAGATATCCAGGTAACTTATAACACTTTTTTTTTCGTTTCATTTATATATATTTATATAATGTCATGACGCGGGTCAGATCCGGATTAGTTAGGACAAAGCTCTAAATACCGGATGAGATATAAAAAAACATAATGTCCAGAATTATGTAAACATCGTATAGGAAAAGATAATAATGTTAGCATTGGGATGGTCGAGAGAAGAGAATATATAGCATGATGCCAAAAATGTTCCTTGAGTGGAGGGATTGGTTCGGAGGGCTGGGCCGGCCTTCCCCATAGACAGTCGTGGTTTCATTCTTGGGAAGGAGGTGGGCTGGAAAAATGAACAAGCAGAGGAAGTTAATTTTTTTTTGGTCGAAGAGGAAGTTAATTTTGATTATCATTGTTTGAAGAAAGAATCTTTTCCACACCAAGATTCCTGCACCAAACTTGCTGGTCCTTCGACAGCGACTGATTTCGAAATCGAGGGAACACGAAAACATTCACTTGGGGAATCCGACATCGATCCTTTTCTCTTTTTTTGGTAAAGTAAACTGCAGACATAAGCTTAGATTTTATTGGTTTTCTGACTTTTCTCATGTCAATCAATTCATTTTAATTGATTTGGTTAAGTTTAAACTACATAATAATAAGATGAACCACTGCAAGAACATTTGCAATGCGAGTTCTCAACCGAACAAGGAAGAGTAATAATTTGCAAACTGACATGAGATGATTCTGCAATATATATTTTTTCCTCCTAGAAAAGTCATATAACACCCATGCTACTGAAGATTTTGACCCATTAAAACCAGCTTCTGTCACTAAAAGGTGCATCATCAGCAAATTAATCACAATTTAAGTTGTCTAATTGCATCAGATAACAAAAACTACAGCTAATACTACAAATCTATAATGTAAATCAAGAGTGTCCACGCATTGATTGATTACCTACAGGCCGGTGGCGAGTATTACGACGGTGCAAGACCAAACATACAAGCACATATTGCGCATGGAGTAGCAAAAGACTTAAAAACATAAAAGCTGATGTAATGTAACCCATTAAAATACAAATTTATGACGAGTGTTATAGTTTAATTGTAACATTAAACCACGATAAGATTTAAGTAATCATGTTGCTTGAGATCTATTGCCATATAAGAAAAGCCAGAAATCCAACAATCGTGTCCCTTGGCTAAAAGAAGGAACATGAACACCAGTGACCACATACACACTGACATCTTTCATAATAGCAAAGAGAATCCAACTCAGGTGGGTAAGCATAAAGGCAAAAGTCAAGAAACACCAGAACAACAATGTACAAACATTGAACGTGCAATAAATCTATGTTCAGAAAAGTACATGATAGATTCAAAAAACTTCTTATAAACTTTTATATATCTCTGCCTCTACATAGAATTGAATCCAGCATTAAGAAACTCCTGCAAAAGAAAAGGACAAAGTTTGGTTTGTTGAAAATAGAAATAGAGGGAGACTAAAATCTCACAAAAACCAGAAAGGCTATATCATATTATAATAGCAAATCATATAAAATGCAATTGAAACTGCTTATCATGTTGGAAAGGCTAATTAGAAAATATCTAAGCAACATTTTGACTTACTGAATTTCATTCAATTGATGGCTGGATTAGTTTAAGAAAGATGTACTTGATTTAAATGCATAGGAAGGTTAACCAGAAAGGTAGAAGTAGCAATAGAACACCCACAACTAGAAAATGCAGGAAACAAGCTGATTGGAGAGCTATTGCTAACTCAAGGAAAGAAGGCAGTTCAGTAATTTAGAACCTAAACAAACAATATGGATATAGATCCATATCTGTAATGGACGCAATTAAGAATAAAAGGTCACTCCTTTATATATTCTTACGCTCTCAAATGGGGATCGCATGTATATGCTAGTCCCCATTATGATCAGTTCCTAACATTTTGAACCAATATGTTCCCCTGTTCTGCATTCTTTTTTACTTGCAAATCAATACTATTCAGATATTTTGAGTGTTTAAACCAACATCACTCAAGTCATCATAGATCCAGTGGTTAGCTTTTGTTGGACAAGGTCATCATTAGTGTAAAACTATGAAATCAAATTTGGCAGACATCAAGTTTTAGTTTTCCAAACAATAAACTGATTTGTTTAACGTTATGCAATTCTAAAGCTTGTAGTCAATAGTATTCTTGGTGAAAAATAGTAACCATCAAGGATAAACACTAAATCATTAGACATTCTTGGGTGAATTTGCCATTTAACTAGGCCATTAAAAAAAGGTTACCCATTAGCATTTCGGGGCAAATCCTAAAGACACTATATTGGTGCTCAACCTAAAAACTCCTAGATGTTATAGCCATTTAGGCAACAACATTAAGACAATACCAGATCATAAATATCATCTACAAGAATTTTGCATCCAAGTACTAACATCTGAATCAAAACAATTCAAGACTTATGACAGCAATTTTAAAGGAATTATATGAGCCAAATCATCAGAATATCCAATACATAATATTTTTCTTCTAAGAAAGTAGTGATAACATGATTAGCAGTTATAATTTCTCAACCAAGAACATAGACCATAATTGGCTTAAACTAAAATCAGCAAAATTTGTGTTTTATGTATAAATGTATCCAGACTTGTGTTGAAATAAAAGACAGCCAGGTAAGAAAGCTTAAACATTTGTATGTTAAAGGTTCAAAAGAATCTATTTTGATTTTCACTAACATTTCTCCAGATATGGAAGCACAGAGGAGAAGATCTCCAAAAAAAAAAAAGGAAATAGATTCACTGACCTAGTAATTTTCAAATTTCCAATGTAATGTAGATTAGTGCGCCTTTCTTCTTAGGGGCTGCTTGTCGGTAGCTAGTCTGAAAATCCAGTAAACCTAAAACAAGTATAACGATAAATCAGAAATCTAATATGGGAGGAAGTAAAAAAACTAACAATTCGCAAGAAAAACTCAAAAAAAAAAAAATGGAAGAGTGAAGGACTTGCCAAAGCGAAGACATGAGCAGCTATCAAAAGAACAACCATTAAGGGAACCAAATCCAGAAACCATGGCCGCAAAGATTGAGCTTCCCTGGCCATTTTAGTTGCTGAAACTGAAATAGATGAGACCGGAAAGTTTAAAGGGAGAATCTTTCTGATAAGCCCTAACGCCAGGGTTTTCGAATTTAGGTAGCGCTGGCGATGAGCCCAATTATAATAAATATAGTAAGAAACTCGAAATGACCGAACTAATCAGAATCGGTTTAGTTGATCGGGTGGTTTGCTTGGGTAACTTGCTAATTGCTATTGCCTAGGTTCCTTCGATTTGAAAAATAAACAAATATAAACAAATATACAAATATAAGTAAAATGTAATCTATCTATAATCTTTTTCTTTTTGAGAAAAATACAATGAAAAAAGCTCTTTCCTAAAGGTTTTTTTTTGGATTAATTATTTTCCAAAATTTCACCTTCTAATATAATGGATAGAGTAATTCAATATTTATTGGTGGAATGGATTGTGAGAAAGGTTTATTTAATAACAATAATAATAAATTAAGTGATGTTGATATTAGCATGAGAGACATGCTTTGTTGAAATTAGTTTTCTTGATGCAAATTCTAAGCTAAATGAAATACTTAAGATAAGACAGTATTTCTTATAATTTACAATATATATGCAATAAGTTCTTACCCTGTCTCATAATCAATAGCTTACAAATATGATAAGGCATGCTTCCATTCGCCTTTAAAAAAAAAAAAAGAAAAAGGCATGCTTCCATTCCATATAGCTTTTAGCATAACACACACAAAATTGATGTAATAAATAAATAAATTAATTAAAAATAATGTACAATAGCATATTAAATTAAATATGATTTATATTTGTTATGATATAAATAAACATAATTTATGTAATTTCACCTAAATATTACTTTGTAATAAATAAATGTAATAATAAGTTTTTCTCCCCCACAAAAGAATACAATCACGGATGGCAATGATGTAGTTTTTGCGGATATCCGATTCGTTTAAAACCATTTAAAATCTGAAATCGTTTACTAAACGGTTATGGAGCGGTTTTGGATAGGAAGTACTATCCGTTGCGATTTCGGTTTTAGAGTCTTGGATAGCGGATATCCGTATAAAAATCGATTATAATCTACTGGTGGTTTGGATAGCGGATATTCGCATAAAAACCATATAAAATCCGTTGAAAACATAAAATTGGGCTAATTTGGCGGTTTTGGATTCGGATTCGATTTTTAGACGGATATTCGCTTAATAAATGGTTTTGTGGTGCGGATTTGAATATTGTTAAATGGTTTCGGTGCGGATTTGGTTATTAGGTCTAAAATTTTAAGCAGTTTTTAAGCGGATTTGGATAATGGATAGTTAAACGATTTCTGTTTTAGATAGTGAAAATTTCACGGTTATTCACACCGCTGCCATCCCTAAATACAATTGTAATCATTGGTGGGTTGGGCCTCATTGTCACTGGGCTAAACCACCAAATAGATAGAGGAATTATCTATACTATATATAAAAGTACGAGTTTTGTAAAACTTTTAAATCGCCTATTATACCCTTATTTTTTAATATATTTGTTCATTATACCCTTATTTTTCGAATATATTTCTTAAATGTCATTGTTTAAATTTTTATAGTTTTACTCAACTAAAAACTCTATTGTTATTTAATTAAATCTAATATCCTTATAACTATTTAATTTTTACTTTTATATATTATAATTTTTAAATATACTTTTATAGTTTTACTCAAATAAAAACTCTATTTTTTATTTAATTCAATCTAATATCCTTATACCTATTTTATTTTTACCATTTTACTAATTTAATTAAAAAAACTTAGATATATTACAATTTTTAAAAATATTCCTTAAATAAAATTGTTTAAATTTTACATTTTTTTTAGAAATAAACTTTTATAGTTATTCTACTAAAAACTCTATTTTATTTTATTAAATTCAATATTTTTATAAATATTTTATTTTTACCATTTTAATTTTAAAAAATTGGAGACTTTTTGGTAGGTTTGGAGTTTGGACCCATTTCATTTATAATATAAACTAATAAAAGTATTATTATCAAGTTTAAAAGTTAAAAGAAGGTGCCTAATCATTAATTATTCATATTTTTAAAACTAATTAAGTTAAAAATTTATTTAAAATTTAATTATTGTGATTGATTTTTTCTATATTTGAAGTGTACGTATTGGTAGTTTAATGTATTGGAGTGTATAATAAGAATTTAAAATTTTTAAAAATAAAAAGAAGAGTAACATACAATTATTTCCTTTGACTTTTAAAGTTATAGGAGTTGATGAAAAAGAAAAAAGTCAATCGGGCGGGTTGGACGGTTTCAGGTTCGGGTCATCTAGGACCAGGTCAAATGAGTCAGATAATTTTCTCGGGTCATTCGGGTTCCGACTCATCTGAGTTCAGGTCATTCGGGTCTCGGGTTTGCTAGGATTACGGTCATGCAGGTTCGGGTTTTGACCTCAAGTCACTTGGGTTCTTGATCATTCGGGTGTGTCAGCCTTGAATTTTTTAATGTTTTATTCTTAAATTTATTTAATGTCTTTATTATTCAATTTAT
>AWUE01016536.1:0-15948 GCA_001974825.2 Corchorus olitorius
GGTTTCAGGTTCGGGTCATTTGGGATCAGGTCAAATGAGTCAGGTAATTTTCTCGGGTCATTCGGGTTCCGACTCATCTGAGTTCAGGTCATTCGGGTCTCGGGTTTGCTAGGTTTACGATCATGCAGCTTCGGGTTTTGACCTCAGGTCACTTGGGTTCTTGATCATTCGGGTTTTGGGTTTTTCGGGTCTAGGACTCGGATCAAGTGTGTCAGCCTTGAATTTTTTAATATTTAATTCTTAAATTTATTTAATGTCTTTATTATTCAATTTATTTTACAATCCACTATCGGCTAAGTTTAGTAAATTGCATATACGGGTTAAAGAGTTACATGTGTCCCTTTATATATTAATAATTTTGAATATTAAATACATAATTAATTATGAAATGGGGTATATGTTCAAATAAATATTAAATATAATATCTAATTTTATGTTCTTTCCTAATAGAAAATTTATCAAGAAATTACTAATTAATTATTATTATTTATTCATTATGTAAAAAACAAATTACTAATTATAATCTTATTTAATATTTATTCATATATAATAATTATTCATATAATGAAGTTTAGCAAATTTAATCATAATAGGTAAAATTATAACAATAATATAATTATTATTGAATAAATTATAGTTTAGAATGATTAAAATTATAATAATAGGGATTTTATTGAATAAAATATAATTTTAGTTTATAATATTTTTGGTCATCCGGGTTAATTTCTCGGGTCATTCAGATTACGAGTTTGTCGGGTCCTCGGTGGTTTACTTTCTATAATCAGGTCGAGTTCGACTGGATTGGACGGATTATCGAGTCTGGATCACGTGCAACGCACGTGAAAGTAAAGACTAGTACTTATAAAATATATACGTGGCCGTTAAAGGAATAAAAAGTATCGTCTTACTTAACGAGATAGAGAGAGTGTGTCTCGAGCTTGAGAGTTGAGAGAGGCGGTTTGGGGTATGGTTAATGCGCCATGTAGACATATAACGTGGCAAAATTTCCGCAGTCGGAAGCAAAAGCTGTGTCGCAGCTCTTGAAGCCGCTCTCGATCACAAGGTTGGTTCAAAGACGCATTTTCACAAACGAATTGTCTGCATAGATTTCACCTCTCAGATGGACGAGTGAACTCCTTCGTTTTTGTATGATTCGCCCAATGAGGAATGTCTTCGCCACTCTCAAACGTCACCGCCATCTTTCATTGCTCTCCACCGGTACCCTTCCCATCCATTTCAATTTTAGTTAAAAGACTTTGATTTGCAATTACAATTGCCATGATTACTTAAGATTGCGAGGCTTTTCTTACAGCACGGAATTGGGCATGTCTAGAACTTCCCACTAGTCTAGTAATACTACTTGGTTGGGGTCATTTTTTGTTTTCTTATGGAAACATAGGCAGACATTTACCATTGTTAGTTTATATAAGTATATGATGATAATGTTCGCTGCAATTTGCTTTTATGTTATTTGGTAATAAATACTCCTTGCTTCAGTACAACATGACAGGCCTGTTGGAACTATCCTGCGCCATTCTCTGCCCTCTCAGACCGAAACTGGAATTGCTAGAAGGCAGGAGACTTGGCATCTGTCAAACTTGTTGCAACACTACCGGTTAGTCATTAGTGCATTTCTGTTGGTTAACACTTATCTTTGATGTTTGGAATTGTATTAAATAAGTACTAATAACTAAGTTAGAATGCTGATACTAGAGATTCTATACTATTAGTGTTTATTGCACTTACCCTATAAAGTTTATTGTCCAGTTTTTCTACGGGCTTTGTCAGTGTGCATGGGGAGAGTCCTTCTGCAGAGTATGCAAAGTTGAGGAAAGAGTCATTGGAAACTGAATTTGGGCATATTGTTGGAACACACAGCTCAAAAAGTGTTTCTCTTGTCCGCTTTGGCCCTTTTTTGGCGGTGTATAGAGCAGCGATCATTTCATATCATGTATTAAAGTTGACCATTTGGCAATTCTTTTTCCGAGACATAAAAAAGCGTGCTGTCAAGGTATTGTGAGAATTTATTCTTAAGCATGTTCTGTTGTATATTTTGAATTGGTTCTGTTATTTTCAGATGCACATATGCACCCAATGTTACAGAATACTGAATCGCTAGTTGCTTGGGACACACTGGCAAACTGTTTACTTGAAGATTTAGACGTAGCAATTTCATGTTATGACACTCATTTTTGATTCAACTATCATATCCTTCCTTTGACTAAGCTTTCTTTCAATTTTTAAACTATTGTAGTTTCGTGAGACTCTAATTCGCTTGGGGCCTTTCTATATTAAGGCAAGTTACTCTATCTTTCCTTACAATTTACTTCTTTCTTGTATCTTGTTTGTTATGTTGATTGTTGGGATTTGTTTTAATCCTGTTTGGTATATACTTATACTTTCTACTCTCATTGTATATACAGCTTGGGCAGGCTCTGAGCACTAGAGCAGACATATTGCCACCTGTGTACTGCCAAGAGCTTGCTAAGTTACAGGTAATCAAGCATTTGGTTATGGGTCCTTTTGTCGGGATTTATGACTAACTAATGTTGATCTTTGCTCTTAAACTTCTTTCTGATTTGAGGCTTTTCTGTTAATGGCAGGATCAAATTCCCCCATTTCCCACCCGTGTTGCAATAAAATCAATTGAAACAGAACTGGGCATTCCTGTTTCAGAGATCTTTGCAGATATAAGCCCAGAGCCTATTGCAGCAGCATCTTTAGGACAGGTGTATAAAGGTCGACAAACAGTTCTTATATAGGAAAATTTTGTACCTGTTCCTTTCTTTTCTTTTATTTTTTTCTTGTGTCAAAAGTAGAAGAAGTTTCAATATAGCTTTTCTTTATGTTTCTTAGGAGAGTATTCGAGCTGAATGGTTGCTTCATTGCTTTAAGTCTTGCAGCTCACCTTCATTCTGGAGAACTTGTAGCAGTCAAAGTACAGAGGCCTGGCATGTCACTCATGTTGACCCTTGATGCCCTATTATTTCATATGATTGGGGGCCAATTGAAGCGATTTGCAAAAGCTCGCAAAGATCTCTTAGTAGCTGTAAATGAAATGGTGAGTCTTCCATGTTTGGAACATGTAAATTTGCCAATAATGCTATATACATTTTCTATCATCGGTTACGATATATGTTCAGATTTTGATTTTTACAGAAGTATATGCTTAGCTCTTGGATTAGTGCGGCTTATATTATTCATTACCATATTGGTTTTGTACCTTGCTTGCATTTGTACCATCATCTTTTCATTGATGAGATTGTACATGCTTATGGATATCTTCAGGTCTCTCTTAAATGAACAGGTAAGGCACATGTTTGATGAAATCGATTACATCTTGGAGGCTAGAAATGCTGACCGCTTTGCCTCTCTTTATGGTGACTATCCTAGTAAGTTCTATAATTTAAAAAGTACCAATTGATATTCGAAATAGTCAATTGGTTAGAATTCTTGTTATGTGTCATTTTTTGTTGTGTTCTAATTTTCTTGCCTTGTATTATTTTCTGAGGAGTTAGATGTTGGTTCTGGAAAAGGGTGGATTATGGCCTGTTGTACTTGTTGCATTCCATTTCTTAATGCAGTTTGTCCTCTTGAATGTTAACTCATATTCATACAAATTCCTTGCGAGTACAGGTGATGACCAAACTTTTAATCAAAATGCCAAAGATGGGAATACCATCAAAAGCAAAAACGCAAAGGGAATAAAAGTACCAAAAATATATTGGGACCTCACAAGGAAAGCTGTGCTTACAATGGAATGGGTAGATGGAATTAAGCTTACAGATGAAGCTGGTCTGAAGACTGCATCTTTAAACCGAAGGGAACTGATTGACCAGGTAATGTCATTTCAATGAGATTTATGATGACGCTATTTTCCTCTTATTTGAGCTTGCCGCTTTAAACTAGCTATTGCTTTGGCACCTGATACATGGTCTAACTGTGTTTCTATAATCTGACTTTATCCTCCTTGATGGGCTATTAGGGAGTATACTGCTCTTTGAGACAATTGCTTGAGGTGGGATTTTTCCATGCTGACCCACATCCAGGAAACCTTGTTGCTACTAGTAGTGGCTCCCTTGCATATTTTGACTTTGGGATGATGGGGGATATACCTCGTCATTACCGTGTAGGACTTATTCAAGTGGTAAGAGATTTTCTATCGATAATAATACATAGGCACTAGTTTACATTTTGTCATGTGTTCATTATAGGTCTTCAAACACATTCTGTTTGTAATCAAGATATGGTTGTTCTAGATACATTAAGATTGCATGTGACATTGAACAACATTAATGTGCATAAGTTTGCATGAAGCTAATAATTTTCTAAACTGGAATATCCTTGTTTTCCTCTCAACTCTTGAGCACAAAACTTTTCCCATCGAAGATGAGCAGGGTTATTTTGTTCTTGTAGGGTCGAAAAAGAATGGAATGAATAAAGTAAAATAGTTATTCTTGGAATGCTACAATTAACTATTAATCTAAGCTAGATAGCCTTTGCCTCGTCACTCTTGTCACTCCTTTTGCATTTTGGTTCTCATAGCAATATTTCTTGTTTTATGTCTGAGGTTGTTTGTCTTTGTTGACAAGTTCTTGCTTCTTTCAGCTTGTGCACTTTGTTAACCGTGACTCTCTGGGTTTGGCAAATGACTTTCTTTCTTTGGGATTTCTTCCTGAAGGAGTTGATATACAAGCAGTTGCAGGTGCATTGCAGGCATCTTTTGGGGATGGGACTCGACAATCTCAAGACTTCCAGGTATCTGCTTGCTATACCTCATCTTTGAAGTTGTCAACCTGATTGAAGTTCATCTATCTATCTCTTTGATTCTTTTGATTACACCATAGGCATAATAAGCACTTGAAAGTGCCACCTCTAGATATAGATGGAATCGTTCCACCAGTTTGTCTGTACATAATTTAAACAAGTATCCAGTTTTGTACTTTCTTATGATGAAACATCAAATGTAGGAGTATGCCATCTATTGGTTTGCACCATGAGACTTGTTTGAGTGTTTACCACTTTAGAGTCTAAATATGTTAACACCATTCAAAAAGTTGGCATGGTAGCATTTGGGAGACTCATTGTCTTTTATGGTCACTTGTCTCCTTATTATAAATTCTGTACTTGTTTGAAAAGGTAAAAGCTTAACACTCACAATTTCTTTGCTATTGCTTTGGATTTCAGAGTATAATGAACCAGTTATATGATGTCATGTACGATTTTAACTTCTCTCTTCCCCCGGACTATGCTCTGGTGGTAAGAGCTCTTGGCTCACTAGAAGGAACAGCAAAAGCTCTTGATCCTGATTTTAAAGTTATTGAGAGTGCATACCCTTTTGTGATCGGGAGGCTTTTGGCAGATCCAAATCCAGATATGAGAAAAATTTTAAGGGAACTTCTCATCTGTAATAATGGATCCATCAGGTGGAACCGCCTAGAGCGCTTGGTAGCCCTCCTCTCTCTTTTTGCATTATGCAGACCAGTCGATAGTTATGTTGATATTGTATCTGCTAATGCATAAGACAATTGTCCTATTCTAGTAAACTATCATGCCTAATTCACTTCATGAATGTGGTTCATTTTGTATCAGGTAGCTGCAATATCAGAACAGGCTTCTGTATCATCCGAGGAGCATCCTAACTCTGAAGAAAGTGGTTCGCATCCCTTTGAATGGAAGTCATTTGATATACGTGCTGTTGTTGCTGCCACAGAAGATCTTCTGCTTTTCATTCTATCTGAAAAGGGTCTAATGGTGCGAGTTTTCCTCTTGAGAGATATAATTAAAGCAGCCGATGTTTTTCTACAAGATGAAGGTTTGGGGTGTAGCCTAGATGCTAAAAGTAATGCAACGAAAACGTCTAAATCCAAGGTTTGTGATGAATTCTTGTTTAATCTCACATGCTAAGAGTAGCTAAGCTTACTCGGGTATAAAACTGCTCAAGATTTATGCAAAACCCCATGCTAATTCTTTGTAATTATGCTGATTTACACCCACTGGTTGTTTAGCACACATCATCAGTTCACTGGATGAAGAAATAACTGACTTCGCTGAAACGATTTTGGATTGACCATTAGCATTTCTTGTTAGATATAGGAGCTCCATTTTTGTTATAGACTTATAGTTACAAAGAGCTGAGGTGAGGATGAACGAAGTGAATTGGGAAAGGTTTCTTATATCTTTGCTTTAATTTTGCAGGATAATAATGCAAATATTACAAGAATTGTGAATGGGTTTCGGTCTCTCAATCAAGCAGTAAAGTTGGCCCCAGAGGTTTGGACTTCAATGTTTATCCGCCTTGCTTTGAAGCCAGAAACTCATAGCTTTTGTCTAGACGTCATATCGGCCTTGTCCAAGCACCTCAGCAACAAATTTCCCGAGATTTTTTGGGTTTCTATGTCTGCACTAATTCACAATTTGACCAGAAGTAATGGGCCTAACGATCCTGTTAGATGAATTTTCCTTTTTATTCTCTCTTATTATATATATTCAATCAATTTTACAAGTTTCATTGACTGATTATTAGGTGCTTTACTATTTACTCTAAAAAATACTATACTAGGAGATAAGAAAAGGAAAAGGAATTATCATTGCCACTTGGCAACCATTGCAACATTGCTTACAAATATTTGCAAGTAGATATATATACTATATGTGAAATGGAATGGACCAAAGGTTGAATTTGTCATTTATTGCATATGTAGGACATGTCTTACTCACATTGGACATTTCCCATCGACGGAGGCAAAGGGGAATTCAATGACTTATTAAAATAAATAAATATATCTGAGAGGCTAGGTTTGACATCATATTTTATATACTATGTGTTAGCTTTAGTTCTAATTAATGGTTTGCTAAAACATAGAATTCAATTAGCAATGCAACCTCATCAAAGAAAAAGAACTACTATGTCATAATATTTAATAGAGATATATATCAAATGAAAAAAAAGTCTCGTAAAAACCTTAATCGGAGGTGAATCTAATAGGGATTAGATAAAAATGTTGAATGTTGAATAACTTTTAAAATGTATGTAAGCATTGAACATGTCAAAATATCAATTTAGTACACACAGATATATTATGTTTACGTCTTTAATTTTTTTTTTTGTTTAAATTCATTTTCAAATGATGATGATCATTAATTATCAGCCCACATTTGTATTTAGAAAAATAAAAAAAAGTTTGGAATGGAAGCAAAGTAATGAGTGAAATTTCTTAACAATCACATCATCTTTTTAATTTATCAAACTTGATATATACTAATACTAATAATAATTTCTTGACAAATTCTTCCTTCCAAAATCCTTTTTATATTATATATTTAATTAATGTAATGTAATCCCCCAAATTCCAAAAGTAATAATTCAAGTAACAAAAATCATCCCACGACTAAAAGTCAACAATTCAATAACAGCTTAACTACTTCATTCAACAGGGAAAAAGGGCATAAGAGAAAAAAAAAACAGAAAAAAGAAAAATATAGCGCAAAGAGAAAAATTACGGTAAACCTTAGATAAAACGAAGGGTTCTAAACCTCCTTCTGCATTTGCGCCACGTGTTTGATTCATTTCACCTAATATAGGACGACCTCGTTGACTTAGTCGTATCCTAAGCTTGCCTCTCGCCTCTCTCTACGGCGACGCTTTTGAGCCAAACACCTGCCCCCTCCCCTATTTTTGGCAGCACCTATTTATTTATTATTTATTTATTTATTTTAATACTCATACTAATATTTTTTTTTTCTTCAAATTATTAATTAATCTAATTTAATGTAATTATTGTTTCTTCAAATTATTGCTAATTTTAATTTGGGTTAAAAATGGAGCTGCTTTCATTTCAATCATGTTTCAACGAACCAAAACCAAACTGAAATCCCAAACATGATGAGACAGAAGAATCAGCAGCCTCTGGTTTTTAGTACTTCTCTCTCTAAAACCGTCTCCTCTCTTTGAAAGTCTCGTCTTTTTCTCCCTTTTTAAAACCCCTTACAAGCGCTTCCTCTTTCTCTTTCTTACTCTTATTGCATTTCCCTTCTTTCCCTTCTCCTCGAGGTAACTTCTCTTTTCTTCATTTGATTCCATTCCTTCGCCTCCTAATTTTCTATCTTTCATTTAACTTTTTTTTTTAAATTTTGTTTGCTTTTGGCTTTAATTTAACAATGATTCGCTTGAGATTTTAAGATGTATATGCATATGGAGTCGGTTTAATATGGATCTGAAATTTTTAATTTCTTTGCAGGTCTAGAGCGATGGCTTCGTAAATTTTTAAAGATGATCCTGGAAACGTGTAGAGTTGTTGGTCATTAGCATGCGAAATTACCAAATTAGGCAAATCTGTCGTCAATCAATATCATCATCAGATAAAACATCAATTATTATCAAATACGGCTTCTTTTGTTATTTCTTGATTTGGATACAAGCGATAAGTGGTGGAAAAATTGAAAGCTCAAGCACTAATATGGGATATTTGAATTCCGTTTTGCAATCTTCAAGCCAAGTTCATGCTGAAAGTGAACCGGTCAGCGGCGGAGGCCTTAGGTTTGCTGCCTTTTCTTCTTCTTTTTCTTTCGTTAGATCTAGATTTCTTGCAAGTTACTCTTTTTCTTATTATCAAATTGTAAATGAATCAAGTTTATCTTGTGTTTTAGTTTGCATATCTTGTCCAAATTTTATACATTTATTCTAAATTTTGTTGTTGTTTATCAAAATCTGTTATCAAAACTGAAAATTTTTACTAGTTGGAATTCGTGATATATCTGTTGTTTAATTGCCTTTAGACAAAGATTTCATCTTTAATTTGAATCTTGTAATACATCTCAGGCAGATAGGGTGAGTAATTGCCTATCAGTTTCACCGAGCAAAAGTAAAAGAAAAGGAAATAGAGTGATAAGAATTAAATGAATTATGCAATAATTGCATGCTTAACCTTCTAAATTTGGATATTTCCGACTTATGTTATTCCAAAGCTTGTTATGAGTCAAAGATTTGTGGTTTTCTATGCATGCTATCATTTCTCTTGTAATCTTTTCCTTTTCAGTGATTTGTCACTGCATGATGTGGGAGAAACCTTAATCAAATCCTTTAAGTTGTCGTTTTCGATGCGTGAATTCATTTCCCTATTGTCCTCAGGAGAAGTGAAGTCAATTGTGTTTGTTCCATTCTTTAAGGTCCAGGGTTAATGACATTTTGTCGTATTGCCGATTGTATTTTGGTCTGAACAAACTTTTAATCTGTTATTTGTTTTACATAACACCTCACTATCCTTATCCCGACAATGCATATTTTGGACCTTTCTGGATTTGCACTAGAGTTGTATCTTGTGCATTGAAACATTTACGGCATGGTTTTGTAACATTATTTAGGTTATGCTGCTTTATTTTTTTGGCATCATTTAGGTTATGCTGCTTATAATGATAGGAAATCTGAATTTTGTTAAATCCACATGTTCAAATGAATTAAGGCGTTGAAATTATGAGGAAAGATCTTTAGGAATGATGTTAAGCGCTGAAAATGTTAGATTTAGAGTTGGTTAAGTATGTTATGTAGTTTACATCTTTTCTTAAATTTATTGAATTGCTTTGGAGGAAGTCTAAATCCAAGTTTCCCATGTTTCCTGGCAACAGTCAGAATGGAAAGTTCAGCTATGGCTATGCAAGTTCTCCAGGGAAAAGGTCTTCAATGGAAGATTTTTATGAGACAAGGATTGATGGTGTTGATGGAGAAATAGTTGGCCTTTTTGGAGTCTTTGATGGTATCTTTCTCTCTTGTGCTCATGCATGTGTACACACAAATTTACTTATTAGTGGTTTTTGTATACTTCACATGAGCCACATACTAGTTTGTAACATATCTGCGTTGAATTAGCTACAAGCCTGTTGGATTATCTATGTTTTTCTTGGCTGTAGCCTGTTTCCATTGTATGTTGCTTTTTCTGTTTTTATATTATGCTTCTTTTCCTTGTTTTAGCTCTAATCCCTCTGCCTAAGCATATTAAGTTGGGCAATAAGAGTAGAATATGTACCATGATAATTATTATAGAATAAGAGTAGAATATGTACCATGATAAGCATATAAGAGTAGAATATGTACCAACTTATATATCATGATAATTATAGTTCCGGCTTAGCGAATGTATCTGAGAGGATTTCATGCAGATTCTGGTATTTGTTATCTGCTCCAATGTGGTAGCAGTATTTGAAGCCATTTCTCAAGGCTGTTATTGGCTCAGGATGGTGGCTTTACTGTGGTAAACTATAAATTCATGCTGAGGCAGTTTATAACCTGCCATAGAAATATGAACATTTTCTTTTACCATGCATCATTGAAACCTATATCTCTTGTAAGTAATATCAAGAGAATCCGCTGCTGGCTACTTATTGTTAGTTAAACATTGTTTAACCTGATATTTACAAGTACTTTTATTTCAGGTCATGGAGGTGCACGAGCGGCTGAATATGTGAAGCAGAACCTTTTCAGTAATTTGATCAGTCATCCAAAGTTCATCTCTGACACCAAATCAGCTATAGGTTATTCACTTTATAAGTGTATCATTTATATGGCTGCTTTATTTCCCAATGGGTTGTGCATTAATCAGCCTAACTTGTCTTTTAAATTTTTTCCATCCTCCAGCTGATGCATACAATCATACAGACTCTGAATTCTTAAAATCAGAAAATAATCAGAATAGGGATGCTGGATCAACTGCTTCTACAGCTATACTTGTTGGTGACCGTTTGCTAGTTGCAAATGTTGGGGATTCCCGAGCTGTTATCTGCAGAGGAGGCAATGGTAATATTCATCTTGTTTCATTTGTGTTCTCTCCTTTTATTCATCTCATTCATGACATGACATGACACTACATGAAGTTGATTGCTAAAATGATTATTTCTGCATGACTTATCTATGATATCTCTTCTTTCAGCTATTGCTGTGTCTCGTGATCACAAGCCAGACCAAACTGATGAGCGACAGCGGATTGAGGATGCAGGAGGGTTTGTTATGTGGGCTGGTATGGGTTCACATCTAACTATTTCCCCACTCTTTACCTCCCCCTTCTCTGCCTCCATTATGTTGAAGCTCTTCCTTTGATTATAAATGCAATTGTCTTTATAGGAACTTGGAGAGTGGGAGGTGTCCTTGCTGTTTCACGTGCATTTGGTGACAGGCTCTTGAAGCAGTATGTTGTTGCTGATCCAGAAATTCAGGTATGGTTGAAATAATGTCGAGTTACTGAGATGTCTATGTACATCATAATAATGATGGCACTTTGTAATGCCCAAACCCAGCATAAAAAATTTTGCAGCATGATGCCTTGAGAGAACAATAGGAAAAACCTGTTTTGAAAGATGATTATACGAGTATTACATTTTCATTGTTATTCGTTTTTGTTCTTCATCTGATCTTTGAGCATTCTGTAACTCATATCCTGTTGGAGAATGCAGGAGGAAAAGGTTGACAGCTCTCTTGAGTTTCTTATTCTTGCAAGTGATGGACTGTGGGATGTTGTTACCAATGAGGTATGAAAGGGTTTATTGATTCCAACAGTGACAAAAATTGGAAGCATTATGCATTTTGATAATATGAATATCAGGAGGCTGCTAAGGACCTTCCGAACTGATTTTATTTGATTTTGCCTTTTCTCAGGAGGCTGTTGCAATGATAAAGCAGATACAGGACCCTGAGCAGGCTGCAAAGCGACTGATGCAAGAGGCATACCAGAGAGGAAGTGCAGATAATATCACTTGTGTCGTGGTCCGTTTCTTGGCCAATCAAGGGGGTTCCTCGCATAGTGTTTCTGCTTAAGCATCCCTTCCCAGAATGGTTTTAGGTTTTGGTTCTCTAGCTGATGGAAAAGATAAGGTGAAATAAACTTCAATAGTAATAGCTAGTCATAGAAAAGCATAAAGAATGGTAACGTTTAAACATAGAAACATGAACAAATATGCGAGGCTGCTAATGTGCATTTACATATTTCCAGCCTCTACTTCTAGAATAGAATTGCATTTGAGTTTAGCTCCTCGTCTTGCACATAGGCAGAACTCGATGTGTTACGTACGTGTGAATTTGTAAAGAGTCTTTTTAAAGTCTACGTCTGTATGTTGTAAATCTAGTAAATCTTCCATTTCTCATTCTAGCTACACGTTTTCTGTTTGTGATGTTCCTTTCAAGCGTTACTTTTGTTCCATAGGTTTTCAAAGCTATCCATTGGCTAATCGCTCAAATAAGGGTCTAATGTTTGTCAAAATGCTCAAATAAGGGCCCAATCTTTTAATTTGGTCAAATAAGGGCCTAATGTTATCGAAAATGTTCAAATAAGGGCTTGGTGTCAGTTTGGATGACGCGTGAGAATTTTGGACACCGGGTCCTTATTTGAGTATTTTGGCAAACGTTAGGCCCTTATTTGATCAAATTAAAAGATCATGCCCTTATTTAAACATTTTGACAAATATTAGACCTGTATTTGGCCAAATCTCATTACAATAAAGTAATTCCTTATATGCCGTTATAAAATATAAAAAATAAAATCTTTATATGTCCAAACATAAACCCACACGCATTGAATACGATGGGAGTTGATTCTCAGACCTCGCGGTTCAGCTGAGAGCATAAACTTTATACCATTGAGCCAAATGTTCAGGTGTAAAAAAAACATAATTAAATTGAAGTAACTTTTAAATTAAATAAATATATATATATATAAATTTAAGTATAAGTCAAAGCATCCAATATTGAAACGTAACCGCGTTTACAAAAGTAGATTTTCTTTATATACAACATTTTTTTTATATGTTCCATTTTGCTTCTTTGTATTTTCTAACTTGATCAAAATTTTCGTTGAAGGCATTGAAATTCTCCGAGAGAGTGCGACATATAGTTGTGCATGGGAGAAAACATGTTGTGGCAGACTCCAATATTAGGAATTGTTTGTCCTTGTGCTTTGTTGATGGTCATAGCGAAAAAAAGACGGATAGGGAATTGTTTCCTCTCGAATTGGAATGGATACCCTTCGTTTTTTGCTGGTGCAAGCCGAATTTTTGGAGGAATAACTTGTTTTCCAGCATATTAGCCATTTGCAACCTCTGGTTGTATTATGTTATGGCCACAGTGTTTGCAGACCATTCTTGTTCCATTGCACAAACCATTAGATGTATCCAAATTCCTCAAAAGTATGATTGAACAATTCTTCTTCAACACCAATCTATGCGTTGGCAAACCATTCGATGTTAGAATATTTAAGAATTCCTCTTGATAATGGTTGTTCGAGTCATCTGCTGCTTCATCGAAACTGTTGTACATCTTACTCTCACTATGGAATATTTCTATCATTTGGTCATTCAGTTTGTCTACGTACTCATTTCTTGTTGCCAGGATCGCACGGTTGGTCACGTACTCTGCCGAAGTTGAATTATGCTTCAAATATGGGAAAAGTGCATTGATCAAGTCTTTTTCATGTTTTTCATCATTTTCATACTTTATAACCATCTAATATGGTAAAAGTGTCAAATTATCATCTTTTGTTGGTTCTTCTCCATCACCAACTTGAAGGAGGAATTTTCCAAACTCTTGGTCTCCTCTTGCTCTCATGTTCTTTTTCACTCCTTTTTTTTTATCAAATAAATAATTTCATTACTAACAATCAGAGATTACAAAACGCCGGGAGGACAATCCCCGCACCACACACCCTCTAGTTCATAATGAGCTAAATTATGTGCTAAAACATTGGCTTCCCTATTAACAAATCTAAACGAACAAGAATTAAATAAGGAAGCCACATCTCTAATTTCCTCAATCAAAAGACCCCCTTCCCAAAAAACTAAATCTTGCTTATTAATCTCAGTTACTGCTAAAAGGGAATCACACTAAAAAACACACTCCTCAATGCCATGTTCAATGGCTAACTCCAATCCAAATAATATCGCGTGAACCTCTGCATACAATGAATCGGCAACCAAACCCAAGCGCCTCGAACCACAAACGATAATCCCTCCTGTATTGTCTCTAATAACTACTCCCAACCATGCTTCACCCGAACTGCTAGTGAATGAAACATCAGTATTTACTTTGACGATACCAGTAGGAGGAGGCGTCCAAACAGGGCATCTACTAGTATTGTTGGAACAAGACACAACCTTAGTCATAGTAGAGAAGTATTGATCCATAATCAAAGTAACAGAATGAGAAATGGCAGCAGGAGTAGCACATGTAGCCTCATGCAAAGCACGATTCCTGTTGCCCCAGATCAGCCATAAAGTCACTAAAAATTTCTCTAACTGACCCACACGAGCAGCCTTCTCAATTATGTACTCCCATAAGTCACAAGAACCATCCCACATATCGACACTTGAAGCAGCCCACAGACAAACATTATCCCAAACTAGTTTACTACTATGACAAGAAAAAAAGACATGGAGAGCCGTAGATTCATGATCACCACACACATCACATACATCAGAGATATCCAAACCCCGATATATAAGATTGCTCTTGATTGGTAGAATATCCAATGCCACCCGCCACACAAAAAATTATATTTTGGGCATGACTTTTGCAGACCAAATAAGCCTCCATAATTGCGATCTCGATTCAGCCGGATAATCTGTTCTCCCCAACGTGCATCTGGCCACATGGTAGGCCGATTTCACTGTAAATTCTCCCAACTTAGAAGCATTCCAAATCAAACGATCTTCCACTTGGTGTCTCGGAATCACCAAGCTCAATATTCGACAAGCATCTTCATGTGAAAACAACTCAAAAACCATATCACACTTCCACATCCTTGCATCCAAATCCATTAATGTAGAGACTTGTAAGTCAGGCATATTGGTTTCATCCCTTGGAGAGGGCCTATATGAGGGTGGATTATTAATCCACCGATCCCTCCATATATCCAAATCACCCAAACCAACTTGAAATCGAGACCCCGTCAGAATTACTCGTCTCCCTGCTAACAAGTTTCGCCACAAAAAGAATGGATTGGAACCTAGACTTGCCCCTAGAAAACTTCCCCTTGGAAAATACTTAGCACGAAGTACACGAGCACATAAAGAATTGGGATTTTGTAGTACTCGCCAGCCCTGTTTTGCAAGCAAAGCTAAGTTAAAAGTTTCGAAATCCCGAAAGCCTAACCCCCCATCTAGCTTGGAAACACATAAAGACTCCCAATTCTTCCAGTGAATTCTCCTTCTACTAGAGCTGCTTCCCCACCAAAACTTAGCAAGCATAGAATTTAACTCTTGCACAAAAGTTTTCGGAAACAAAAATACACTCATAAGATAGATTGGAATAGCTTGCGCCACTGCTTGAATCATGACTGCTTTTCCTCCCCAAGAGAAAAGTTTTGAGTTCCAATTAGATATACGCTTCTGAAGCCGCTCCTTAATATATTGTAACTCCTTTTTCTTTGATCGGCCAATCATATGTATCTCTCCTTCTTCACACTTCTTACTTTTAATTACTCTGTTTGTTCCTATTTATAAGTTACAACCGTTTGTTCTTTTTTATTTGTCATCTTACACTACCAAGAAAACATTAATTACCTATTTTTCAGATCTATCGTTCTTTGATTAAGGAAAGAGAATGAGTATGTGGGTATAGGTGAATATTTAATGGGTAATTATATGATACACTGACAGTGTAAAATTTGGACTCCATAAGCGGGGTGAGGAGTTAACACATACTCATTTTCTGATTTAATTTTGTTTCTAAAATTCAAAACTATTCCCTAAAGAACAAATGTCAACCGTTAACCCCACATGTGTAGTCTGCTAAACTCCACCGACGGTGTATTGTATAATTTTCCATATTTAATTAAGGGTGTTATGGGAAAGTAGACTAAAATATGCATAAAATTTACAAACTAACTTTTAACTACTTTCCTTGATTGAAGATTTCGGTTATCATAAACTTATAATAAGAAATAGAGGGAATAGTTATAAAAATTATGGCGT
>AWUE01016539.1:0-68413 GCA_001974825.2 Corchorus olitorius
AGCCATCTTCAATATTATTCACAATAATCCATCTAAAGCCAAAGCTTTGATTAGCCACAAACAACCACAAACCCATTACAATTCAACAAGGCATTTGTCCATTAAGAAACAAAACAAAAGAAACCCATAACTCAAAATCAATCATAACCAACACAAGAACAGCGATAAGTAAATAAGAAATGCAAGTTAAAAAAATGGAAGTAAACTTAAACATACCAGTGTTTGAACCAAGAGGAACATGCGTTGATGATGAATTTGAAATAATGCCATCTCTTGAATCAATATTGAGGCTTGAAAATTGATTTGAATGTTCATTAATACAACCATCATTTGGAATAAGATTAAGATCTGGAATTTGATCCGATTCCATTTTAACAAAGCTTCAAAACAAGCTGGACAATGAAGAAGGTGAAGAGGGGTTGGGTTGGGTTGGGTGTTAATAACAACGTTTTTGGTGGGAACATTTTGGTGGCAATTTTGAAAGTTAAATTTCTATGAAAAAAAATTTCAAAGCTGCTTACAATTCAGGATAGGGAAACGCAAAAAAAATTTATGAAGAGAGATGAGTGGGAGGAGGAGAGAGATTAAGTGGGGGGAGAGAGAAGAAGGGCAAATTTGGAAGGGGAAGAAAAAAATTACAGAATTCAGAGTTTCAAATGTATTTCTTAATATTTGGAATACAGTTAAAAGGGACTTATAAAAAGGGACAGAGGGAGTAGTATATATATTATAGAATTACATTGGAATTTTAAAAGAATTAAAAGAAGAAAAGGCAAAATTAAAATCAGGCATTAATTATAACTAACCCGATCCATCCAATCATCAATCAAATTAAAAACAATAAACTAATGATTATTGAACAAATTAACTTATTTTGTGATATATATATTATATATTAATTTTAGTAACTATGGAAATTATTTAAAGGCCAAATTGAGCATTAATGTGGTGCCTCATTTTGACTTTTTTTTTTGTCTTTTCGCACTTTTTGGGTGACTAAAAAGACCCTCGATAAATTTCCTCCCTTACTTTTCCTATTGCCCTTTTTTTGTAATTTATAATTTTTATATTTATGATTATGTGTGTTTTAATTACATATTAATTGTGTGAGAATATTAGGATTTGTCGGTTCAACTCCTCTACCGGAATTCCAAAGGATTGGTGCTATAAATGTATCTGCAATAATGGTTGATTCATTGGTAAACTATTGACATTTCAGTTCTGTTTTTCTTTCGTCTTCATTTCTATTTGGGTGGGTTTGTTCTTCCCTAACATTTCTCTGAATTGGTTTGACATGGACTCCGTTCTGTTTCCTAAAATTTCCAGGTGGACGTTGATAAGATCCTTCCATTTAATTTAGCAACGCCTTAGGATGACATAACCTAAAGTGGGGAGCTTTCACTTCTCACCGCAACATTTTGAGGTAAATCTGGATTTATTTGTTGATTATATTATTTGATACTTAAATTTAACATTTCCTTATTCCTCTTTTATTTTACAAAAAGTTTTTTATTTATTTATCATTGAACTTCTTTTTTATTGAGGTTTTTATTAATTGCTTATGTTTAGTATATTTCCACATTTCCAAAAGCACAGTTAGTCAATACTAAGTGCAATCATTTTGTGATACATTGTGTAAATTGCATATGCTCCTGCAAATGCTCTCAACTAATTCAATTTTTTCTACGACAACTATATATGTTCCTTGAATACAAAAACTTAGGTCTTCCTTATGCAGAAGCCAAATTCTTCCACCTACCCGATTCTATTAATTTAACAATTGCAATCAAGATTAAAAAATGACCGCAGCGTACTATGTTTTTTTAGATAATCAACATACATTTCAAGCAAAAATTAATATTAACTTTATTTTGATGAATTATTTAGAGATGCAGGAGTAGAATATTAGTTTTATTTTGATGAATTACCTAAAGATGGAGTAGAATTTAGGTAATGCACTTTTAGAATGAAAGAGATGTCATGTGTTTTGCTTTATATATGTGAATTATTTGTTTGGATGTATGAGTTTCTCTTAATTGATTAACTTACAACCAATGCAATATATCTTCTTACTAACCGACTGAAACAACTACAAAAAATATAGCCCTAATAAGAAGATGACTGCAGCGCAAGCGTAGACCACCTTGCTTGTTTTAATTAAATCGAACTTTGGGTTTACCTTGTGATCAATGCCATTCGATAAATTGACGATTAGTTAGAAAGCGAGTTGTTTAATTTCTGGGGTACTATTAATGGTCATAAAGAATTTGTTTGGTAGGAGTATTTCTTCAACAAAGGTATTGGCATATGGATCTTGTTGTGTCAATCCACAACTGAAAGACTGGCACAACTTATATTGGGCTGGACGGTGTTGACTATTATGTTATCACCCATTCGCCATATTTTCTATTTACACTGAACCCTCTCACCGTTTATGGTGGAATAAAACAATATTCTATACATTTTTGTGATAAATAATGGGTGGGCTTGTTCCAGGTTAAGTAGGTTTCAGGTTCGAGACGTTGCGTACGCAGTTGCCCCTGTTAGTAGATTGGCATAACAAAGTGTGCGACACATGTTAGATCTGGATTAATCAGGACAAAGTTCTGGATACCGGACGAGGTGAAAAAAAATTAGGAAGGATATCAATCATTTTCTTTTTCTTATTTAATTTATTATTCTTGACTTAATGACCTTGCTATGTTTCTTTTTAAATTTCTGGTGAGTTAACAATTATTTTTAAACATGACTTAAGGTAGGTTGGTCATGCAGATTGAATTACGTTGTTTTCTGTTGATATATGGTCACACATTATATATATATATATATATATATATATATATATATTATAATATAGTAATACCAACTAAAATCATGTTTGGTTTGTCATGCTATTAAAGTGAATGACTTAACTATCGATCGTCGAATAAAGAATTCTTCTCCATCGCAAAAAAATCAATGGAGATCTCCACTAATTATCCAACAGTTGAAATTAAAGTAAGCCACATGATTAGGATACTCACATAAACATGATTTGTTAAACAACGTCATTTTGTTTACAATTACTTCCCGTCGTTTACCCCAATTTACTTCTGTCTTCTTATTTCTTTTGCTTGATATGGGCTCTAATCTAACTTCTTATTCCTTTTGCTTAATTATCTGTAGCATGGCTTCACCAAATCACTTGAAATTTTTTTGTTGGGTCTCTCCCCATCAATGTCATTTGAGATTGATTTTATTTTTAAGAATTGCAATTTGGAATTATTCCGACTGTTGTATGGTTTTTACTTTTTTGTTTGGCTTATTAGACACTTTGGTTAGCCATCAACTTTTCATTTTTTCTTTTCAATTGCATGTTTGAATCGGTAAAAAATAGATGAATTAGTACTTTTTTAACGGAAATTGATACAGTTTTATTAAATTATCGTCTAATTGTTAACGAAGTCGAAATAGAGGAACAGTGTCGAATCTTATTGTGAAACTATTTATTTTTTAAACAAACGGAGGATACCACGTGACTTATTTATAATCATCAGATAATTAGTGGAAATTTCCATTAATTTCTTGTATTGGAGAGGATGAGAGGATCTACCTCCTTGTTATAGTTTGTTATAGTATAGGTATTTGGCAGTTTGAGTCATTCATCAACTGTCAATTTTATTATTATTTTTTTAATCACTTTCATTAATCAATAATCAGAGATTAACCAGCTCAATCTTAGTTAGAGAATGTGCTAATACATTGGCTTCCCTATTTACAAATTGAAACGTACATAGAATTGTCAAATCTCTAATTTCATCTATAACTACCAACATACTAAATACACAAACAAATATGATACAGGTATACTAGAACTAAGAGTCCAGCACTCTACCACCAGGCCAAATACCCGATGGCAATATATATTTATATAATATATATATATATATATATATATATATATATAACAAACTTACTTTTTTCAGTATAAATATTATCCAAGGCAAACCTTACATTATTTACCTCATCACTATTTTCTCCACCATTTTGTAGGGCATATTTCCTTTATTGATCATGTCTTATTTGAGCATACACATTTTCTTCCCCATCTTAATATTCACAATAGTATTTAATTTTAAAAAATATTGCAGTACTCCAACCCATATTAATGATACGATTGGATTCACTATTCCATTCAAAGTAGTGGGATTAATGGATCCAAACATTTCTTCTCCTTCTTCAGTTGGCTTCTCACTGCAAAATATTCATCCCGCTCGATTAAGCGCATTCTTGGAAATCTACATCGGCACTCCTCCTCAAAAGCTACAAATGTTCGTGGACACCTCAAGCCCGTTGACGTGGGTCGAATGCATGTCTTGCGCCATACGCACATGCATGGTCGACGATGAAGCTGACTTCCAATTCAATGAGGAGCGTTCCACAACCCATACATTAATCGACTCAAACACTGATATTTGCAATGATTTGAGTTTCGAAAATAGTATCTTTGAAAGGGCAGGGAAATGTGAATTTAATTTGACCTATGCTGACGGAGATTGGTCCTCTGGCTTAATTTCCACTGATGTCTTTAGCGCTTTCAAAGTGTATAATGCAACTACATCTGTTCCTACACCCATCCTGAACAACTTCATTTTCGGTTGCAGTCAAGATTCAAGGATGAATCATGGTGACTTCGACGAAATACACGGAATACTTGCTCTTTTGCCGACTCCAAAAGGTTTTCTACGTCAGGTTGGGGTAAACAAGTTTTCTCATTGCTTTTATCCTTACTCAAGGGGCAGATGGCATAATTTTCTCCATTTTGGCAACCAAGCACAACTTTTGGGTAACTCCTTTGATATTGTACCTGCCAAAAGTTTCCAACTTTTGGGTAGATACAGTTTAGCACTTTATGGAATATCTGTGGGTGGCAAAGCTTTACCCCTCCCAGATGAATTTCTTAATGGTACCCAATCCCGTGGAACCCTCTTTCTAGATACCGGAACTCCTTACACTCATCTTTATGGTGACGCGTTCTACAGATTAGCTGAGGAGTTACAAATCCAAATTGGAAATATTTATCCATCAAGAGGCGGTTCCTTATGTTACGAGAATATTTGGATCAAGGACATAAGGGATATTGAAAGTTTGCCGAAGATCACGTTTCATTTCAAAGATTTTGATTTTGAAATTCAAAATATTGGACTGTATATAGTTTATCCATGGAGCGACATGATTGGCCTCCACATCACTCGCACTACTCGCCCCAGCTCCAATATAATAGGATTGACTGCTCTGATGAACCACAACATAGGCTATCATATTGACTACAAAAAGATATATATTCAAAGACAAGATTGCATGCCTCCAGACAACTAGACTAGCTAGTAAGTTTCCATCTAATAGCAATTCTTATGTTTTATCATTAATATCTATCTCGAATAGATTATACTAGCTAGTATGAAGTAGTATATTTGGAATTTATTACTAATTAATGTAGTAGTACTATATATGATTAACACCTCCCCGTGAGTGAAAATTTTAATATTGAGAATATCTATTAATATTATGCAAAAAAAAAGAATCTTAAATCAATCTACTAGAGAGAGCTAATGTGTGTAAATTATTTTAGTAATCAAATAGTACTACTTCTATGAGAACCACTGGATAGGCTAGGCTGTTTAATTTAATCACAAGAACTCAGATTTTAACTACGTTTGCCTATGATTGCAGGGGCAAAGTTGGTGGCCTTTGAAACAGCTTGACCATTGTTAGCTGTTATGTCGACCACAGACACAGTAGTGTCTCAGTTAGCTGTGGTAGCTGCTAAATGTATCTTTTTAATTTTCAGAATTTGAATTCAGACCTTTGATCCTTTTTATTTGAATGATTTTGACAGACTATTTATTTATAATTTTATAAATAAGAAAATTGGCTCAGCCCAGTACTAATAGTTAAATATGTTGAAAAAACCAGCTTTAATTTAGATAAGTTCTAATAATTAATATATATACCCCCTAGTTGATTATGTTTTGGAATGAATTTCCACAAATCTCCATGTAATCTTGATTATGGTTGCTAATTTGGTTGTAGTACCGTTTGCTTGGGTTATTTGTCATTCTAGTTCTAGTTAATTTTAATAAAATTGGTAGGATTTAATTAAACGTGGGTTGCATGGAAGCAAAATGGCCTCCATTCGAATTTTGTGAGTTGTGAGTCCATGAAAAAGGAAAAACAATAGTACATCAAGAAGCATAACCCAGATCCTATGGCCTTCATTTACAGTGCAAAGAAAGCAAATATTGCTGAGATGAAGCCGGATGGGAGCCACCAGATGAAGGATGGATGAATTAAAATCAACGTTGATGGAGCTTTTGACAAAGTTAAAATTTTGGAGTTAGCTGGAATTAATTCCATCTGTTTTCCAAAGTCTGAAGGGCCTTAGCCCCTAGCTAGGTATTAATTAAGAATTTTCCACTTTGGAACAAATCATGTATCTTAAAAAATCTCTGGTCAATCTAATTAAATTAGGGTGTTAATCCCTGAAATTATATTCCCTCCGTCTCATATTATCTGTCCGTTTTGGATCAAATTAATCATACATTTGATCTTTAATTATAAAAAATATATATACAATCAAATTTTCGAAAAATATATTTTGAAAAGTTAAATGTATGATTAGTTTGACCCTAAAAGAACAGATAATATGGGATGAAGGGAGTATATTGCAACCCGCCAAGAAACTATAAAAGGAAAGTTTGGGTTTTTTTTTTTGGGCCATAATGAAAGTTTGGGTTTAAATCAGGTTAAAAACATTAATCTTTTAAGACAACCTTGATATCTTCAAATAGAAAGAACAAATTGAAATGAAAATTGCATGAAAAGAGATGAAATTAAGAAAGAGAAGCAAATTGAGGGCTCAGAGCAATATTCAAGAAGAATCGACAAGGCAATTTTTGCCATTACGTACGACGAGCGAACCTTGATATCTTCATCATCGCCCTCTATTTTATAATTTTAACACTAATTTTCAACAAAGAACAAGAAACCAAGTAGAAAGCAGAGCAAGAAAGAATTCATTTCATTTTGATAAAAACAGATAATTAGAAGAATGATGGTTGCAGAGCAATGAAAGGGGTTGCATTTAAATACTACTAATAAAATTAGGTGCATTGCTTGGAGTAGTTGCAATTTCAGGCTTGCTCCCCAAGGCTTGAATTGTTTAAATTATTAAAAGAAAGGATTAAAACTCACTTTTGGCCAAAATATATTAAAGCCAACTCGAGACGGTCCACACCCATTAAGTCACAAAGAAAAGTTTTAATAAGCTGCCAAAAGTCACTATTGTCATTTGTTTTCTTTTATTTCAGCCAGGACGGGAAAAGGTATCAAAAGGGTTTCAAATTCAGACTTTTATAGTTTATTACTTTATCATTACTAACTAATAAATTTAAAACGAAAACAAATCCGGAAATGAGAATATATGGATTTCCAAATCATACAGTCAATTAAATAATTCAGTCTGGCCAAAAAAAAGTTTAAATAATTCAGACTTTTGATAGATCTGAATTAAAACAAATCTGGAAATGAGAATATATGGGATTTCCAAATCATACAGTCAATTAAATAATTCAGACTCTATGAATCATGAATCACGATGATGAAATTTTTAATTTGCGGTTGGTGGATTCATGATTGAAGCCTTGAATTGAAGGGATCAATAAGTCCAATGAAATGGGGTTAACCCAGACTGATTACGGGCCTTCTACAAGCCTCCCAGCAAAGATGGTTTATATTTGAAAAATGGGCTCAGCCAATAAAATTAAAACTGCAGCAATTTTGGATTTGGTCCACGGAACGGAATATCGATTATGAAACTATTTCACTACCTCCTTTCTTTTTTTCTACTCATGAACATGATATTGAAATGAACTACATAATATAAAATAGTTCTCTCTTTACCCATAATTCCACCCATCCTTCCCGAAATTCAAACGCGAGACCTCACACAAGAAATTCAAGCTTTTAACCACTCGGCTGTTACTCGGGACTCACTATCTTCTTTCTCAAGCATCGTTGTATTCAATGGAAAATCTATTGGAATCAAATTTAAGGAGTAAGCATTAACTATACTTTTTGGAATGATGGTGATGTGGGGTGAATATGGGTCCAATTTTTCATAATTACTGTACTACTTAGAATATAGTAATATTCTTCAAAAAAAAAGGTATATAATAATAAAATATAATATACTGGAGTAACATATAAAGTAGGGGTGAGTAACGGTCGGTTCGGTTCGGTTTCGGTTTTGTGGTTCTCAAAACCGATTACAAACCGCCAACTAATTTTTGGAACCGTCAACCGACCGTTTAACCACCTAAACCGACTATGCGGTTTAGGCGGTTATGCGGTCGGTTATACGGTTTAGACGGTTTAAACCGTTTAATAATTATATATTATTATATATGTAATTATATATAACTAATATTATTTTTTATATATAAAATATATATTTAATTATAAATATTACTAAACGGTCGGTTCGGGTCGGTTACGGTTTTGAAAATCCCAAACCCGTGCACCGACCGTTTATTACTTAACCCTTTGGCAGTTCAAACCACCAAACCGTCTAAACCGCGGTTTGACATAACCACAAAAAACCGTTAACGGTTTCGGGCGGTTCGGGCGGTTTGAACCGCCTAATGCTCACCCCTAATATAAAGGATGATATTATGGATATATAGTGATAGTATTTACCAATAAGTGATAAGATTTTGATATCTCAACATTGACCACTTCCACTTAAGCAAAAGGAGAAAGCTCACACAGATCAACCATTAAAAGAATTTTCAAACTAGTGGAAGGCAACTTCATAATCAGACCCACCATGCCTCCAAAATTCCATTCATTATTATTATTCTATTAATAATATTATAATTATAAAATATTATTATATATACATTTCATTCTTAACCTTCCACAAACAATCAAATCCAACTTTTGTAATGCATTAGCTCCAGCCACATATAATATAGTACTATTACATATAATATAATACTATAAAATAATAATATAATATAATAATATACTCCTCAGCACTCGAACTTCATTAACACTATGCCTCCATCTGTTTCAGCTTAGTTTATAAACAGAAGCTGCTTAAAACCACGACAAAAAAACCCTTCAGTGAAAAAAAACAGCTCTTCCCAATCTCATGTTAACTGCTTAAACCCACTGAAGGGGAACTCTCCAATGAAAAAACAGTTTTTCAACAATTTTCTGTTGCTAAAGAAATAAAATCTAAATAAGGTGTTTACAAGCACCCAATCGCCCAAACAAAGGGAGGCTATATATATGTTAGATTTGGTTTGGAAGGGAGAAGGGAGTAACAATTAAGGATATATATTAAAATGCAGGGAATTTTTTTTTTTCAAAAAATGCAGGGAATTTGTTAATTACATTAGACCTTGATTATAATCTAAAACCGAGTTACATCAAACTGGAAAAAAAAATCTTCAATTGCATTCATTATAGTCCTTAATTATAAAGTGACTATATTTAAGAAGAAAAAGTACAAATCAAAGCTCATTATCCTTTCTTTACTGCTATTTCTATTTGTAATCAATCAAGGAAAACAACTTTCATTTATAACTCAGTTTATCACATATGAAACACCTTCCTTCCTTTACCAAAAAAGGCAGAAAGAGACAGAGAGGGAGAAAGCAAGGGCACAAATAAAAAATTGGAAAAACATTCATGAAATATTAATAGTAGAACAGAACAGATTCAATTCAACAGTAGAACCCCCCATACATGAATATGATATGATACTTCCAGGCCTTTACCTAACCAACTGAACAATTTTAGCTTAAAATAATGGTCATATTCAGAGCTTTTTGGCGTTCCTCTCCCAATTAAGAATTAATTATTCACACAATCTTAAAAATCACATTGCTAACCAATGAACTCCCAGATTTTGATATCATCATCATCATTCCATCTATATTAAAAAAAAATTAAGCAGAAAGAAAAGTGATTATTATTAGTATTTACTGGCGACTGCATAAAAAGAGAAATAAATAGTAGTAAGAAGTTGTACAAAATCAATGGTCCAGATTCCATCGTTGGTTGGATTACAAGTTACAACACCTGCACCCTTCTTCTTCTTCTTCTTCTTCATCTTCCCCTACTTATATACAGAAACCCTTAATTTAAGAAAGCTGCAAATTAAGATAGTACATAAAAAGAAAAACCAAAATCCTTCCCCTAAAAAACCTCAGGGCCAAAAGGAAAGAAAGAAAGGGAGATCAGTACAACAACTAGAAACTACTAAAAGTAGAAAGTAGATAAACACGTTGAACTTAAAAACTTTCCAAAATTTAACATGAAAAATATTACTACAGCAGCAGGAGGAGGAAGAGTTTGGATTGGAGAGTTCAATTTTTTTATTAAAACGAGGGAACAACTCCAAACCCAAACACGTTACTTCGATCGACATCGACTTCGACTTCCATGTCGGTACGCTTGGCGAACCTTCCTTTAATCCTAGGCCGCATCTCAGCGTAAGCTTTTCTGGAGGCGTAACGGATCGTCTTCTCGAACTTTCTGTTCTTTCTCTTCTCTCTGTACCTCAGAACCCTCGCTTCTCTGTCTGCTGATGAAAGCTGCACCGTCTGATGCGTTGACTCACTCCCTCCTCTTCCGTATGGGTTTGATATGTCTGTCATCGCACTTCCATCTGGCACCACCCCTACATCCAACGACGACGACGATACCTGCAGATTTCAAACTCAATTCAATTAATATATATGCAACAATCTAATAATTTTGGAAATATGAAATTGTTAAAGTCTAGCTGCTTACACTGTGGCTAAGGCAGTGAGGGTTGTAGCCATAAGCAAAGGGCTTAGATCCGGTGAAGTCTAGGTCAAAGCAATGATCGTTAACCATCGGAGCTTGGACGTTTTTGCTTTGGACAGGGACAACTCCGTCGGTCCCGGAGCTGTTCTGCTCTTGCGCTTCCATTTTCGGATCCACCGGCCCGTAGTCCAGATCTAAATACGGATCCATTTCCGAGAACACGTATTGACCCGTGTTTACGTCCGGACTCTCCACGGCCTTATGGTTAGGGTTAGGAAGCAGCCACGAGGCCGCCTCGGCTTCCTCCCTGCTGACATCAGCTTCTGCATCCGCGTCCGAGAAGTAGCGCTCATCCAGGAAGTTAACGGCGCCGTTAGGCTTAACTGGCGGGACTGAGTTGACGGAGTCGTAGAACGGGGTCACTGGGACGCGCTCGTGGCGGCGAGCGAGAGGGTTGGCGGAGTGGATGTCGCGGTCGCAGGTGACGCAGAGAGCCGCCGCATCGGCCTTGCAGGTGACGTGAGCCGGCGCTTGCTCGCACACTTCGCAGACCCAAACCCGAGCATGACGCGAGGCGAGCTTGTTGGCGGCATGGATTTTGGAGTCACAGCTGGAGCAGAGAAACGCTGAGTCAGCTCGGCAGAAAAGAGTAGCCGTGGCTGATTTGCACGAGTCACAAAGCTTTGACGCCATTCCACAACCACAACTCACTCCGGTAATAAATAATTCTTCTTTTTTCCCTCTCTCCGAAATGAGTGTTTGAGAGTTGAGTAAGTAAATTTCCTTCCTCAAATGTTTTGTTATTTTCTCTTTCTGTGAGGGAAGGGAAGTGAGGAGTTTGGAATTTGGGGTTAGGGGGGATTCTGGCTAAGTTGTTGTTGCGGAATGAAGACAATACGTGTCGAGGAGTCTATCTGGTGGGCCAGGGGAGATCTAGGGGGTAGCCAATGGGAGAGAAACGCGTGGACAAGGCTTAGCCGAATTAAAAGGATTTTATTACAGTTGAAAAATGGAGGGGACGAAAGGAGAGAGTTGTCAATTTATGGGGGGTGAGAGTGGAGCCCACCAGAGAAAGGAGCTCATTTGTTTTTTTGATCTTGGGTCGTAATAATGGAGAGGAGAGTTGCCCATGAGGCCATGAAAACGAAGAGTAAATGAGGGGAGTGGGGGCCCACTCGGCCTTCAACTTGGGGTTCCAGAGGCATCTGTTCACTGAACAGCCTTGGGCTGACCTGGCTTCTTTCATGGCTTAGCCTTTTGCGTTTTGATTTTATCATATCATAACAATAACAAAAGTAGATGGCTATCCGCAACTCAGAAGATTTGATTGGGATGGCTGTGTTCTAAGTAAAATGTCATCCTCTCTCTGTTCGTCGTTGGATTTTGTTTAGGGACAGCTTAGATCTTATATATTTTATATAATATTAAAAAAAAATAAACCCCAATGTTTTTTTCCCATTTTTGGACTGCAATGTAGGGTACGTACATATATATCTATACATCTATACATATCTATACATCTATACATACAAGATATAATTCATTAGAAAATTACTATTTAGCCCCTATTTAACTCAAATATATTAACTCTATTTACTACTTGATTGTCTTTTTTTCGTCATTTAATCTTTGTTTGGTTTGAGGTGTTTGAAGGGGTGGGTAGTTGTTTGGTTTGGGTAATAGGGAAGGGTGAGGGGCATGAAAGCCAAGGCTACAATGAGCCGCAGCTGAGAGCCGTTGGGTCCCATTGTATCCAAAATCATAAAAGTCAAGGAAAATAGCAGCGTGAAAGGGAGCCACACATAATGGTGACTTTTGTTAGTTTTTTCACATTTGACTCATCCAGTTAGGGACAGTTTGGAAAGAGAAAACTTCAAATTCGAACCTTAAATAATAGTCTAACACCGCTTTGATATCCGAATTTTACCTGTGGACAATACAAGTAACCATTATCTACAAATGGTTTTAGAGAGTAAAAAATAGCATGGTCCTCTTTTCTCCCATTTAACGCTTTGCATTGGATTTGGATGTCATGGATGACGTGTCTTGGCTAGGGTTTTAATGGGCATTTATAGGCACTTGTATGGGTAAGTTGTGAATGACCTTTTTGTCCTCATGTCCCCTATAAATTTGGTTGATTTCACTCTTGCCATTTCGCAGACCTTGTTTTCTTATTCTAGGTGGATATTTAGTCTACTCGCTTTCAACATCTTCCTTTTGCTTTTATATGTTTTTCTTCTTTTCTTGCTAAGATATATGTTTGCTTTCTATTTGTTTTGGACTTATTGTCGCGGATCAATTGTTGATGTCTCATGCTTTCCATCCGCTTATTGAGAGTTTTTCCATTATTTTGTGATTTTTTTTCTTCATTTATCGTGTATGCCTTTTTTTTTATTTGTAATTTATTATTTATTGAGGTGTCTTCTATGCTTATGTTGTTGCTATAAATTATATATTTTTTTTTGTTATATAGTTATATATACTATATTATATTGTATATGTTCTTTTTAATTGTTATTGACTTCTTTCCTCTTTATTATAAATAATGCTATAGGAATTGATAAATCCATTTAATAATAATGTTATTCCTCACTCTTCTTATGTTCCTTATGTTAGTAATAGTATTTCATAATGTTTCTTTATTTTTTTATACTTGACAGTATATTTTTCTCTTCTCCTTTTTTTACCTTCATATATGTCTCACTTTACTATACTTTTTTTTAGCATACATAAACGCAATCATGTCTCGACCGAGTGGGTGTCCACCATTTGAGCGATTGCCACATGTTGTTAAAGGTGTTGTGAATAAATTAGTTGAAGCACTTGCAATTCCATATGGTGAATGTTCAATGGCAGATAGTGTTGTGTGTCGCTCTGATCCATATGTTGGACAGATTGTTAAACTCATTTTAGCAATGCCCCTGATTTACACACAGCTAGATAGTAAGACAAGGAGAATTATTCAGAGATGGTTGGGTATATCCAACTCTAATTTGCCCTAATGTCAGGAATGTTTTGCATGGTTGTACGATCCTCAGTTTTTGGGTGAGCTCTACGTGAGGGGTTTTGTGAATCGTTTAATCCCTACCTTCACATTGCCTTACTTTGGTTTCCCGCTTGATGAATTTACTGCTAATGCGAGAATGACAAACTTTTTTGTTGATGGAGAGACCGGGAAGTTTACTCTTATTACAACTGCACCGACTTATCAATTTCGAATTGTATCCTGCGCCATAACCATTTAGTATTTAACGTGATTCTATCTTATTTCATCTCCTTTTTTTGCTTTTTATCTCATTTTAAATTCCCTTCATGTGGACGATGCTATTTTTTTGCTCTCTAAAACCATTTGTAAATAACGGTTACTTGCATTGTCCACACGTAAAATTCGGATATCAAAGCGGTGTCAGACTGTTATTTAAGGCTGGAACTTGAAGTTTTTTCTTCCCAAACTGTCTCTAACTGGATGGGTCAACGGTGAAAAAAACTAACAAAAGTCAACATTATGTGTGGCTCCCTTTCACGCCGCTATTTTCCTTGGCTCTTATGATTTTGGGTACAGTGGGTCCCAACGGCTCTCAGCGGAGCCGCTCACCCTTCCCTATTACCCAAATATATTGTACATCTATACATCTATACATACAAGATATAATTCCTTAGAAAATTAATATTTAGCCCCTATTTAACTCAAATATATTAACTCAATTTACCATTTGGTCGTCTTTTTTCGTCATTTAGCCATTGTTTGGTTTGAGGTGTTTGAAGGGGTGGGTAGTTGTTTGGTTTGGGTAATAGGGAAGGGTGAGGGTACGAAGACCCAGGCTACAATGAGCCGCATTAAATGCGGCTCTGTTGAGAGCCGCTGGGTCCCACTAGGCCCTTTTCGTCATCTAGCCTTTGTTTGGTTTGAGGTGTTTGAAGGGGTGGGTAGTTGTTTGGTTTGAGTAATAGGGAAGGGTGAGGGGTACGACGGCCCAAGCTACAATGAGCCACATTAAATGCGGCTCAGTTGAGAGTCGCTGGGTCCCACTGGGCCCCAAAGTCATAAGAGTCGAGGAAAATAGTAGCGTGAAAGGAAACCACAAATAATGGTGACTTTTGTTAGTTTTTTCACCTTTGACTCATCCGGTCAGGGACAATTTGGGAAAAGAAAACTTCAAGTCCCAACCGGCGTGAATCAACTTTTGTTTGTTGTTTGGTTTGGGTAATAGGGAAGGGTGAGGGGTATGAAGGCCCAGGCTATAATGAGCCGCATTTCATGCGGCTCCACTGAGAGTCGCTGGGTCCCACTGGGCTCCAAAGTCATAAGAGCCAAGGAAAATAGCGGCGTGAAAGGGAACCACACATAATGGTGACTTTTGTTAGTTTTTTCACCTTTGACCCATCCAGTCAGTGACAGTTTGGGAAGAGAAAACTTCAACTCCCAGCCTCAAATAATAGTCTGACACCGCTTTGATATTCGAGTTTTACCTGTGAACAATACAAGTAACCGTTATTTACAAATGGTTTTAGAGAGTAAAAATAGCATGGTCCACATGGAGGGAATTTAAAATGAGGTAAAAAGCAAAAAAGAGATGAAATAAGAGAGAGTCACATTAAATACTAAATGGTTATGGCGCAAGATACAATTCGTCGTAGTTGTATTCGTCGTGTATTCGCTGGTGGGCCCATGACGAATGTAAACCATGTGTTGTGGAGGCGGGGAAGGAGAACCATCCGTTTTGTTGACTTTTTGTGTTTTGGTTAACTTTGTCAAACCGGTCAGGGATATTTAAGGGATAAAAAGTTTAACTTTACCCCAACCCAATGCACTTAGATATCCGTGATTTACATTGGACAAAAGCAAAATCCAGAATTTACAATAGGTTTTTTTTTTTTTTTTGAGATAAGAATATATTTCATTTCTTGAAGAGATTGTGATTATAAACGCACAGGAAGACCCGTACACTGCTACATGATTAGCTACATTACTGAAACGCTAATCTATGATCCAACAAACCCCTTCCACAACAAACAAACCTAGTGAAATCTACCCAAACATCTAAATGAGAATTCAACCCAAACTAGAAACTATACCATAAATAAACTACCTACCTACCAAATAAACAAACAAATTACAAACAAACTCACATTCCGTGAGAGTTGAACCTAAGACCTCATGGTCTAGGTAGGCTGAAACTAAGAGTCCAGTACTCTACCACTAGACCAAATGCCTGATGGCTACAATGGGTTTCTATCCGGATAAAAAAATAAAAAAAAAGTATAAAGTTATTAAAAAAACAATATTACACCCATTAACAATTGATTTTAAGAATAAAAAAAGGTAAAGGAAAGAGAAATGGGAAATGGATTTTTTTTAGAGAATTGATTTTTTCATTTTTTAACATAAAATATTAAAATTTAAATTATAAAAAAAATATCATTAGAAAGATCTCATTAAGATCTTTAAAATGACTGGTATATTAAATATATTTTAATATATATAATAATAATTATATATAAAAGTAGTTTTTTATTGTATAAGTTTACTAAAATATGCCATCAGGCATTTGGCCTGGTGGTAGAGTACTGGACTCTTAGTTCCAGCCTACCCAGACCATGAGGTATTGGGTTCAACTCTCACGGAATGTGAGTTTATTTGTAATTTGTTTGTTTATTGTATAGTTTCTAGTTTGGGTTGAATTCTCATTTAGATGTTTGGGCATAGAGATTTATTTGAATTGTAATGAGATTTCACTGGGTTTGTTTGTTGGGGAAGGGATTTGTTGACTCATAGATTAACGTTTCGATAATGTAGCTAATCATGTAGCGGTGTACGAGTATTCCTGTGCGTTTGTAATCTCAATCTCTTCAAGAAATGAAAATGATTCTTATCTAAAAAAAAAGTTTACTAAAATATAATAAAGTAGTTTTTTTATCACCTAACTAGTCGTCACTTTCATGTGCGTTGCACATGATCCAATATATTTAAATTAAATAAAATTTAAAATCTTAAGTATAATACTAATTTTGTCCTAAAGAAGCCTATTATTAGAGATGATAAAAATTGACTCGAGTGCGGGTATCCAATCCGACCACCTAAAACCAACCTTATTTGACCAAAAAATCCTAATCCTAATCCGAAACCGAAATGACCGGGCACAAATCCTTCATGACCCGAACCTAAAACGCCCTGGATCCAAAATAATCCGAACCCACTCAACCGAATAGATTAATCCGAAATTACCCAAATTTGGATTAATTATATATAAATGACCTGAATCCAAAAATACCCGAACCCGAAAATCCGAGGCTCAAACCCGAAAGTATCCTAACCACATGACCCGAAACCGAAAAAAAAAACCCGAACTTTAGAATCGAACTGAACCCAAATGACCCAACATTTGAGCGATCCGAACCCAACCCAACATGAAACGAAAATTAACCGAACCCGTATAACCCAAAACAAACCTAACCTGCATAATTGAACACAAACCAACCCGATCAGCCCATTTGTATATACATAGGGTTTTATCTAGCAAGAAATTAATTATAAGTCAAATAAAATAATTGTACATTATGGAAATAATAAATTTTAATCAAAATACATTAAACTATAAAAAAGAAAGTCAATCACAGTAACCTTTTAAATTAAAATGGTAAAATGAAAAAAATTATAAAATATTAAATTTAATTAAATGAAAATAGAGTTTTTTAGTAGAATAAAACTGTATATAAAAATTTTTGAACATATCCAAATTTTTAATGAAAAATAGTAAAAATAAAGTAATTATAAAGATATTAGATTTAATCAAATAAAAATAGAGTAAAATAAAACTATAATAGTTTAAGCCCTATCATTTAAGAAATATGCTTGAATAATAAGGGTATATTGATCGATTCAAAAGTTTTATAATTTTCAAACATAAAAATCTAGTTTAACCGGTTTTTAACCTAAGTAAAAAAACAAAAAAAAAAAAAAAACACGATGATTGCCATCTTGTCTAGACAAGACAAAGTATCGTTCAAATCGATAAGTTCAGTCCGATTTCAAAAACACTACTTTACATTATTGTTTTGGATTTTACTGTTAGTTGGTTTTTTGTTGGTATTGTTATTCTTTTGCTTCCACATTGCATATAGTCCAGGCCCCAATATCGGATTGGGACGATGCTTTGGGAGGTTGATCAAGAATATTTTGGGTGGAATTGCTGAGATGTTAGAGTCTTTTAGAAGGTCATTGATCTTCAATAATCTTAACCATAATTCAAAAATAATGTTCACATATGGCTACAAGATTAACAACGTAAAATATTTATTTCTTAAAGTAAAATTAGTAATTAACTTATTAAAGGCTACCAACAAGAGGTTGGATTAAGTAGTAAAATTTTATATTCGAGACCTTGCATACGTAGTTACAGTTACGCAATACGGGTAAAAAAGAAAAAGTATTATGTAGAAAGGTAATTATTTGATACACCGGTGGTGTAAATTTTGGATTCCACAAGCGGGTTATGGAGTTGACACATGTCCAATTTTTGAATTAATTAAGTTTTAAATATTTCAATCTAGTCTCTAGAGGACACATGTCACCCTTCAGGACCCGCTTGCGTAGTCTGCTAAACTTCACTGACGATGTATTGTATAATTTACCTATGTAGAATTCATTTGATAAAATTAAAGGGCATGTATGTATGTTGATTGTCAAATTGCCATGCGACCAACTTAGATAGCTGTAATTAGCTCGAAAACAACTATCCACCCGTCCTTTCCTTGGGGCTTCGGGGGGAATTATTGCTTTTGTTCTCAATTTCATCAAGCAATGACTGGAGTGGACTGCGCATATATCAATACTGTATACATGTACTATTTTAGGGGAAAAAAAACTTGCTTATTTTATCATCACTAGGTAAGAGTTCGCGCGTTTCACTGTGCGAACATGTTTTTGCACTTGATATGCAATAGTCCCCAATCAGTTTTCAAAATATAATTGGTGACTTATGGGTTTGCCAAATGAGGATGATGACCAATTGCTTCAAGTCATGTGTTTTGAAACATTTGGACTTAAATAAGGATCCGATCAAAAAAAAACATGTCTAAAGAATTAGTCTCATTAATCTAAAAACAAATTGATAGGGGTATTTTGGTCATTTCATGCTTGATTTTTTTTATTATTTGAGTTAAAGACCGAGGGTATTTTGGGAAGTTTGGAAAAAAACCCTCCATGGGTCCAATTTCTACCATAAACACAAATTATATAATATTAAGTAGACCGTCTATTTCCGTTAACCGAAACAACTAATTCTTTGGAATCATTTTTTATACCTTGAACATTAAATTTAGTTTTCGAATCCTTCATGAAAGTTGTAGATCATGGAACAGCCTTTCAAGAGGCACTTGAATCATCTCAATCAAACATCTGGAGCAAAAGTTATATAATATTAAGTGGAACGTCTATTCCCGTTAACCGAAACAAGAAATCTTTCGGAAGCATTTTTGATACTTAAAACATTAAATTTAGTTTTCGAGTCCTTCATGGAAGTTGTAGATCACCTTAATCGGATAACCGGAGAGAAAATTATATAATATTAATTTAGCCAAACCACTTAAAAATATATTATATTATATTAAATTACTAGAAAGTCAAAAATGCCCTTAGAAGTTTGTGATAATAACGAAAAAAACAATATTAAAATGACGAAAAAACCAATCTAAATAATAATCAAATTAATAAGATTAAATCTTTTGACTGGTTTTTTAGTACTTTCACTTCCTATAATTATTATTTTTTATTTTATTATATTTTCGTACCTGGTCGGTGCTCGTGACGAAATGAAGAAAAGTGGTTTAGAAAATACCCACTAACTGAAAAGTCACGTTAAAAATAAAAACATTGACGAAAATGAAAAAACATTGCCGAAAAAGAGAATCACCGTCCAAAGTCTCCAAGTCCAACTGCCAACCTTACTTTTCTGTCCCAATCGAATCCTCAATAATCCATTATTTATGCATGAGCGAGCCCTATTAAGATAAAGAGCTCGGCCCAAAACCGTCGTAACAACACACAAGTTTGAATAGAAGAGATGGGCAGAAAAGGGAAACCCATCATCCCCATCTATATAATGCTCAAAGGGCTTTGACAACCCCTTCTTGTTCAAAAAAAAAAAAAAATTAGAACTCTTTCTCTGTATTCAAAATTTAAAATTCTAAAATCTACAACTTCGACCTGCAATAATAGACCATAAGACAATGGTGGTAAATTTCATACCAACAACGGTGGCGATACCGACTAGCTCGGGATCAGGTACATTTGGTGAATCTTGATCAGAAATCAACATTAACCACCTCCTGACTTGAGAGTATTACTCAACCTGCATAAGAATTTGTTATTTCAAATGAAGCCTCTATTGTCTCAATAAACTTTAGCAATACGCAAATGCTAACTGTAATGTAAAAGGGCAGCCATGCATCACATCTATAGGAAATTATACTGCTATTCTTATCAAAACACTGCTAATCTTACTTCTACAAAAGCTTTTAGTCTTGAATGAAGTGATTCACGTTCACACCATCTAGTTTGATGCATTATCTCGGACATTTTTGGTCTACATTATTGTTCATGTTGCTTTTAAATTTCAGAATAGAACCTTAAATCAGCAATTCCCACAACCCTATCATAACAAGGCAAAAGAAAAGCTGGAGACAGTATCAGAAAGTCAATGTTTCTACTCTACAATAAGCCCTATGGAAGCCTCCATTCTGATATGATCTAAATCTGACATTTGACTAGAGAAAAGACATGAGAAAAAAACTCATGCAAGGCAACACAAACTAGAAAAACCAAAATATTCATATAGTTATTAGATGCCAAATGTCCAGCATGTTACTAGCAAACAGTTCTTACCAGTCCATGCCCTCAAAGAGGCCTTCACCTTTGATTGCACAAGTTCTGAAAATTGCCCACTGACGATTTTTTATTTTGTGCAACTCCAAAGCCTCAGTAACGGCAGCAGCATCAAGCGCACCAGGTAGATCCTATTCAATGGCAACAATGTGGTTAAAACCGTAAAAACTTATAGACAAGTTTTGAGTATCTTGTCCTGTTCACAGATCAATAACTTTCAGAATGTTGACTTGTAAAGGTAAGTATAGTATAGAGGAGATATAGTTTTCACCTGCTTGTTTGCCAAGATTAAGGCTATTGCACCTTTCAATTCATCCTCCTGCGCAAGAGTTTTGATGATATAATAAGCATTCTAAATTGTGCCTTGAAAAGAAACTAATCAGGTTTAGAGGTAAGGTCATGCTACGAGGTATGCATTCTAACATTCCAAGCCTAACCAAAGTGTACATTCTTTTTAACTGTGCAGCTATCTATTGGATCTCAAAACATACTGTTACTTAAAAACTGGTTCAAGTCCATGGCTTTTTAATAAATCTTTCATTTTAGTTAAGTAGATACTTCATGCTACTTATTTAGCAATTCAAAAACTTTTACATGTAAGACCCTAGCGGTTTACAAAGTGTGAATTTCACTGTTTTGTCTGTTTTCTTGTTGTTATCTCTCTTAGTTCCCACCCCCTAGCCTTATAACCCACAAAAGGAAAAAGTAAGTTATACGATACATGTAAAAAGACATTTTCGGATCATCAACCAAGCCATAGAATTAGACTCAACTACACAAGCATGTCTAAGTTAACAATCAACTGGATAACTGATATTGTTCTATAAAAATCTAATAGAAATACGAATACCTCCAATATGGCATGAAATTCTTCTTTGGCGATTGCAATTCTATCAGTGTCACTTGAATCAACAACGTAAATTATTGCTTGTGTATTTGGAAAATAACATCTCCAGTATGGCCTGTAAAATTGCAAAAATGTACCCCCAAAAGGAGAAGTGGAGGAGGGTCATAAGCATGCCAAACGCATAACAGCTAATGCACCATAAAAGCAAATGAAATGATCCACAGAGAATGTAAACTGGAAAATGAATATGTCATAATCAAAAACTGAAACCTCCTTAGTCAGGAAACAAGAGAAGATAATGAATCTTCCTTCATCTCATTGTCGAAGTTAAAGGGCACGAAATACCAGTATATAAGAAAGAAGTATAGAAGGGAGCAAAAGTTGCTAAGAAATTACATGTTTGCTAATTATAGGACATAGACAAGTTAAACCTACTATTACATCACAGAATTATAGAAGATACTATCTATACCACATGTATTGGAATGTTCCTTGAGAAAATAAGATAAAAAGCAATTACCTGATGCTTGTCTGGCCACCTGTTAAAGAAAAGGTAGATATAATTAACCCAACAAATTGTTTTAAGCAAACAAAATGAAAACAAACTAGAGCAAACTACCTGAAATGATTGTCACATATAAAAGGATATAAGAAGCAAACTACCAATAACCTATATACATTTCATTTGATCCAAGCAAACTTCCCTCCCTGCTCCCCTTCCCTTCCCTTCCCAATCCCTCAATCCCCAAAAAGTTGAACAACCTGAATTGTAATAACCGGTTTCAATTCTCAAGAGTTTTTCCTGCCAATCCTAGATAACTATAGATCAATCTGAATTTCAATGGTTCAACTATATCGAATAATATTTTCATGAATTACTTTGAGGGAAAATTCTAAAAGGCTTCTAGGAGGCTTTTTCTCAAGCTTGTATGTCAATTCCTCTAACAGCTAAAAAGACAAAAATACATGAACTATAATTAAATTTAACGTTAACTTACCCAAATCCCAAACTTGAAACTTGATGTTGTTGTGTTGTACAGTTTCTACATTAAACCCAATCGCTGCAAACAGGCAATACACAAGATAAGCATCGAAGCTATCAATTCCTAATTTAATTAAAACAAAAAACTGAAAAATCGAAAACGAGAATAATGAAGAAGAAATTTTAAAAAAAAAAAAAAAAAGCTGGAAAAAAACCCACTTGGAATTGTAGAGACTACCTCACCCATCTGAAGTCGATCTGCATGAGAACCAAAACAATAGTAAATGAAAAAATAACCCAGAAAGAAAGGAAAATAAGGAATAAAAACGAAAACATGTTGAGGATAGAGGTGAAAGGTTTACAGAGAATAGTAGTTTTGCCAGCATTATCGAGGCCGAGGACGAGGATTCGAGCTTCTTTGTTACCAAACAGGGAGGAGAACATACGAGTAAAAACAATGCCCATTTTTTCTTTGATTTCTTTAGCAGATTGGGAATATATTAGTAATTAACAGTCACCAATTGCAATCTGCAAAATGCATCGAATCGAAAATCGAAAATAAATCTCTGTTTCCATCGAAGTACCTCTCCCTCCTAATACACTGATGTGCAATATTTATATAATAACAAAAAGACCCCCAAAATTAAAAGTTTGTATGCAAACAAGTCCATCATTAATTGAGATTTATCTTAAATAAATCTTAAATCATTTTTTGAATAAAGTAAGTAACCATATTTAATTTCTCTTAAAATACTACAACATATTCTAATATTCTAATTACATAATTTGCCTTCCATCTCTCTGTTTGATTACATCTTTCAACTTTTTTTTCTGTTCTATCCATCACATAAATTGGTTGATGTAATATAAGAAATTAATCCATAAAATGATGGATAAAAAGTTGAAAGATGTTTAATTCAAAGATGTCAATGTTTATTTCTTATATTAGGATCAAAAGTAGTTCATATATAGTATATTTGTTAGCAGTTGGTTGACAAAGCTGTTGTAAGCAGCCTGTTTCAGCAACACCTTGACAATAGCAAGCTTATGAAGCTGCAAGTGAAGGAAATCGACAAGGAGCAATTTTGTGTGCTACTAGTTTACTTTTTGTTTAGCCAATGAAATATGTTTACTTAGCCTTGTTAAATTTAGCTTTTCGGGGTGTTTTAATTCTAAGCTACTACTTAGCTGTCCTAATCTACTTGCACCTCTATTTTGTATTGGATTAGTTTGACAATAAATTCTTGTATAAATTGGACTTTAATCTTAATGGAAATCATATGCCTTTCATCGCCATTTTTCAACTACAAAATTTTTGTTTTTCCCTTTCCTCTGTTAACTCCATTTCAACCATTGTCCCTTTCAAAAACCAACAATTGGTATCAAGAGCTAACTTTTTAAGGGACCTGTTGTAAAAACCTTTGAAACCTTACCTTGACATAAAGCTTGAAACTTTGAATCTTGTTAAACCAAATTTCAAACCCAAAAAATCTTTTTAATCAAAATGGACTATGAACCCATGAGACTTAGTGATCTTCCTCCACCTGTTTTCAATGGTGAAAACTATTACCTTTGGTGTATCAAGATGAGAAGCAACATGTTGGCCTTGGAGATTTGGGATCAAATCTCAACTGAGAAAGGAAATGATGAGCAAGCTAAGATAGCACAGTTTGAAGAAGATGATTAGCAGCAACATGAAGAACAACTTTTTTGAATATGTTCCAAAACCAAGACGCTTCCCTTTGAAAGCAAAAACTCTGATTTTAAACTCCAATTTTCAAACCTTTTTTAACCTTTACAACAAAACATAGTTTTCAAGTTTAACCTCAAGCGCAAACACTAAATTCATCTTTGTTGAATCCCTCTTGTGTCTTTTTAATCATCCTCTTCTAAAAAATCATTTTTCAATCTGTCCAAGAGTTATTCAACATCTTTTAACCTTGTTTTTAGTTGTCTAAGCCTGTTAAGCCCTTTCAAATTTTCAATCCTTATCAACCATTTTAAAAACTTTCAACTTTTTGTTAACCATTTTAAAGTTTTACAGCTTTGTAACCAAGGAGGAGTGTTAGCAGTTGGTTGACAAAGCTGTTGTAAGCAGCCTATTTCAGCCACAACAGCAACACCTTGACAACAACAAGCTTATAAAGCTGCTGCAATTTTGAATCAATCAAAATCTAAAGCTTCAAGTGAAGGAAATCGGCAATGAGCAATGTTGTGCGCTGCTAGTTTACTTTTTGTTTAGCCAACGAAATATGTTTACTTAGCCTTGTTAAATTTAACTTTTCAAGGTGTTTTAATTCTAAGCTACTACTTAGCTGTCCTAGTCTACTTGCATCTCTATTTTGTATTGGATTAGTTTGACAGCAAACTCTTGTATAAATTGGGCTTTAATCTTAATGGAAATCATATGCCTTTCATCGCCATTTTTCAACTACAAAATTTATGTTTTTCCCTTTCCTCTGTTAACTCCATTTCAACCATTATTAACCCTTCCAAAAACAAACAATATCATTATCCAATATTGCAACAACAAGTCTTGTTATCAAGGCATCCTCCATTGATACTTTCACCATGCTTGTCAACGCAGCTTTCCACGCATGATTCATGCGAGCAATTTGAAAGTGGAAGTATTGGAAACATTCTGCATTGTTGTTCATCAGCAACAACATATTCACCTATTTTGACAGTGAAAACAAAATCAAAACAAAAAGAAAGTGTGAAATACCTTAGTTTACAAAATGATGCTATAAACTAAGGAAGAAATGAAAGGGAAGACTTTACTAGGTAAGAAAATGAGGACAAACACCAATAGATGGAGAATGAGATATGGGAATTTCATGTTAATGTGATTGCCTGTTTCAATTTTAAACCCCAATGTTTTTTCCCATTTTTGGACTGCAATGTGGGTACATATATATCTATACATCTGTACATCTATATCTATACATCTATACATACAATATATAATTCCTTTAAAAATTACTATTTAGCCCCTATTTAACTCACACATATTAACTCATTCTACTATTTGATCTGGTTTTTTCGTCATTTAAACTTTCAATTCTTGGTTATATATAGTTGTTAGAATATTATTGTGTTATAATATTTTATTATTATTTTTACTATTCTTGGCCCTTCCTTGGCCTCTCTTGGCTTGTGCCCAGCGGGCTGTATATATGTTAATATTTATTTGTCAACTCACTTGTACATAATATTATTATTATTCATCAATATAACAACACCATTCATCTTCTTCCCACCACCTTCATTAATCTCCATTTACCTTGTAACTATCCTAGTTTCAACTTGGTATTAGACCTCGTTCGATCTTAAGATCTGTGCTATTGTTCTTGGCTGGTAGTTGTTCCATCTTCAAGGTTTATTTTACCATTTTCGGATCTGCCATTAGCCTTTTATCTTTTTTCTTTTTTTGATAATAGCCTCAAGGTCTAGGCTACAATGAGCCGTAATAAATGCAAAGCCGCTGAGAGCCGCTTGGCACCAAACCAATATTAACCAAGTAAAATAACGGCATGAAGGAGAGCCACGCAAAAGGATGACTTTATGTGTTTTCACCTTTAACCCATCCGGTCAGGGGCAAAATGGGACGAAGAAACTTCAGATCACAACATTAAGTAATTGCCTGACACCACTTTGAAATCTGAAATTTACCATTGGATAATGCAAGTAACTGCCTTTTACAAATGGTTTTAAAGAATAAAAAATAGCATGGTCACATGGAGGGAATTTAATGCCTATTTCACTTTCTCTTTCCTTCAATCTAAAAAATAAAATTTCTCTTTCCTTCCATACAGATCAAACACAACAAAAAAGAACTCATACACTTTGAAAATGATAAGAACCTTAAACCGTCAAGGAAGGAACTAATGTGAAATTCCTAAACAAAATTTGTTTTTTCAACCAAAGGTACTCATTTCGTTTTCACTTGAAAACAATCAATCACAAATAGACTCGTAGCAAGTAGCAAACATCCCATATTACGATGACTTTTTTTATTTATTTCAAAAGCAGAACAGTTGAAGACACCAAAAAAAATTGCTTGCTACCATCTTCAATCTGCCAATTTTCAGAAGAAAACTACAAAACTTCCACCCGAAAAACAATCCCTTGAATTTTATTTACAAAATAAAATAAAATCGAGAAATCACTTGCCCCGTTTTCCCCTTGGCAGCGGCTTCCCTCTCTTGGGAGAAGTGACTTCGAGAGAGCCCATCACGATTTTCTTTGGAAGGACTGGTTTCCATGGGTGAAGCAACTGGAGTTGGGGAAGCCTGAGAGATGTTTTATTTCAAAATATTGGCTTCATTTGTTGTTGGATTTTTCTGGTTCAGGGCTTTCCTCCCATTCACTTGTTGTTGGGATCCTTAGATCTAGGCTTTGTCATTGTGTTTTTGGGAATTTGGAGGCTTTGGTGGGAAAAAAAAGGGGGTTGATTTCTATGTGGTTAGAGATTTAGAGGTGGGTTGTAGCTTTTCTGGCGAGGTGAAAGGCGACTTACGGTGGCAGGCCATGAGGTCACGGCGGCTAGGGTTTGGGGACTCCAGTTGTGGCCGACAACTTCTTTGTTCGTGATTGGTTCATTTCTTCTTTGATTTGCAAGCTAGTTTAATTCAAAAGAGGTGAAAAGAAAAAGTTAAAAATGTTTTTAGAAATGAATCGAAGATGGACCCATTTTAGGATTGATTTTTATTTTATTTTTTAATTTCTCTTAATTTCTCTCATTTTTCATTTAATTAATAAATAAAATTAGATTTTTACCTTTTATATACTATATATTATTTTTAGTGACTATGGAAATTACTTAAAGGCCAACTTGAGGATTAATGCAGTGCCTCCTTTTGGCTTTTTTTGGGTCTTTTCTCACTTTTCGGGTGACTAAAAAAAAGGCCCTCGATGAATTTCTCCCTTACTTTTCCTGCTGTCCTTTTTTGTAATTTACTATTTTTATATTTATAATTAAGTGTGTTATAATTACATATTAATTATGTGTAGATATTAGGATTTACCGGTTCAACTTCCTTGCCGGAATTCCAAAGAATTGGTGCTATAATGTATTGCAATAATGATTGATTCATGGGTAAACTATTGACATTCCAGTTCTGTTTTCCTCTCGTCTTCATTTCTATTTGGGTGGGTTTCTTCTTCCCTAACATTTTTCTGAATTGGTTTCATATGGACTCCGTTCTGTTTCCTAAAATTTCCAGGTGGACGTTGATAAGATCCTTCCATTTTATTTGTAATTTTTTAATCTGAGTCTTCTTAGGATGGCATAACCTAAAGTGGGGAGCTTTCACTTCTCAACTAATTTAATTTTCCTACGACAACTATACATGCTCCTTAACTACAAAAAAGTAGGCATTCCTTATGCAGAAGCCAAATTCTTCCACCTACCCGAGTTCATTAATTTAACAATTGCTATCACGATTAAAAAATGACCGCAGTGTACTACGTTTTTTTAGATAATCGACATACATTTCAAGCAACAATTAATATTAGCTTTATTTTGATGAATTATCTAGAGATGGAGGAGTAGAATATTAGCTTTATTTTGATGAATTACCTAGAGATGGAGTAGAATTTAGGTAATGCACTTTTAGAATGAAAGAGAGGTCATGTGTTTTGTTTTATATATGCAAATTATTTGTTTCGATGTATGAGTTTCTCCTAACTGATTAACTTACAGCCAATGCAATATCTTCTTACTAACTGACTTAATTAACTACAAAAATATAGCCATAATAAGAAGATGACTGCAGCGCAAACGCAGGCCGCCTTGCTTGTTTTACATTATACATGTATTTTTGTTTGGATGAACATGTTCATATACACACATGACAAATTAAGTTTGATGGATTCAATAAATTGAAATTAATTTAGTTGAAAAAAAAATTCATAATTCTTAAATCAAAAATAAAAACAAACACTCCCATTTTAAAGTCCATAACCAATTAACCATTCATCACTCTTTTTTTTCTAGCCGGAAAAACCATTCATCACTTCATCATCATTATTTCAAAATAAGATTTCTACACCCTATCATTATCATCATCGTACAAACACCCATGAAATAAACCGTAGTAATTTTCTGTATGTGATTTTTCACTATGTACAATGTTCATTTAATAACCCAACAAGTGATTGATTGATTGATGTGGTAAGTGGGATAAGGTTGAGAACATAAGTTCGATTCTTCTGAAGTCATTTGTCGGGAGGGTTTTAACCTGTTACACTCCCAGCATGAAAGGAATTAGTCTCAGACCCAAAGAATTTAGGATATCCTTGATTAAACAAAAAGAAGTATGAAAAAAATTCGATATTTGATTTTAGTCCCCCCCCCCAAAGATTGAAATCCTGGTTACGCCACTAATCTTAATATTTGAAATTAATTTGGTTGAAAAAAGGATCATAATTGTGATATACAATCTTATTACGGGAAGCTTATCAAAATAATCTTATTATTACAATTTTAAATTAATACATACACATATATATAACTAGTTTTAGCTTTCGCGTGCGTTGCACGTGACCCAACATGTTTCGATTGAATATTTTTATGAAATTTTGATAATTACCCTATTAAATTTTGATAACCACGTTTTGAAATTTTGATAAGTACCTATGAAAATGTGATAAACTCCATATGAAACTTTGATAACCTAACTATGAAATTTTAATAAATCTCCCTATGAAATTTTGTAACCTCCCTATGAGTTTTGATAACCTCCCTATGAGATTTTGTTAATCTCCATACTATAGTATGAAATTTCGATAATCTCTCTATAAAATTATATATCATTATCAAGTTGAACTCCTCTATTTAGTACTATATAAATCATTCATATTAATCTTTCATTCGTAGATCGAGCTCGTCCATTCAGTCGTACAAATATATATAATTCATATTGAACTCCTCCTTTTGATAGTATATACATATACATATTCGAATTGAGCTCCTCCACTCGGTAGTATATAGTGCACGTTATCACACTGGGTTTCTCCATTCAACATTAACCCTCCACATAGCATATTATCAATTTGAGTTCCATTCATTCAACATTACTCCAAATGGTACAGTATCAGTTTGAGTGCTCTCATGTTCATCAACCTTCTATGGAGCATATTGTTTATTTGAGCTCTTTCGTTCGATATTCCTCTACGGAGTACATTATCAACTCGAGTTCTCCTATCCACCATCATTCCTAGAGCGCACTCTCCTACTCAATCCTAAAAATTGAGCAGTCTCCCTTTTGACATTTATGGCATATCTCCCATTCATCTCATAGAGCACTATACAGTTAGACAGAGGGGCGCATAATTAAATTAAGCATTTTACGACCCAGCACTCTCCACATGGAGTAAACATCCAGATCGAATACCCTTATGTTTGACACTATCTAGTTATGTGACCGGTAAGCCTGTTTAGCTCATATCATCCCAACTTGTCCACCTGACGCTCAGTTTCATAGCCGCTTATACAATCATTTTAGAACCGCCCTCATACCTAAGGGGCAATGTTGAGCCCATATAGAACGGCCTAAAGCCACACTATATATAGAGAGAGAACTACTCCACACATAAGGTAAAGGTTCATTATCTCCACTTTTTAGATCTTAAACTTTCTCAACACCTTAAAACCCCACTAACTTCAGTATCTCCAAATACCTTAATATCTTACTAACTCCAATATCAAAGAGGAACCCCTCCAGACAAAAAACTTGGGGCCCTTATCTAATGGTCCGCTCTATTATAGATCACACGAACTTCTCTATTTGATTGATGAGCCTCTCTTTCTAAGAAGTTTCAACAGCTTACGTTAACCCTTGTCCTTAGTGCATTTAACCTCCAATCCTATTGTAATATAATCATCTCTTCTAGTTGTGGGAAAAAAATGAAATTCACAATCTTGCAACGGTATAAATTATCAAATCACACAATATAATTAATTTATTTTATATTTCCAATAGAACAATGTTGAAAAAAGTGTTACGTAACTCAAATATCAAAGGAAACACTAAATTTGAAGGATTACGCAAGAATGTGGCATGATAATCAAGACACCTTCATCCAAGACCTAAATTTCTTTCCCAATTTCAAACATAGAATTTTTTAATAAGAACAAAAGCAAACAATCATCAAACTTCGTACATAAGTTTAAAAATTCAACTCCTTTGAAAAATCATTTCAAGCAATCATCAAACATAATAATGATAATAATGAAGAAAATAAGTTAAAAAGAGTGATAAAGGAAAATGAAATTTCCAAAGCATGACAAGAAGTTATCAATACCATACCTCGACGGTAGTTTTTTTTATAACTGCAAAAAGAACATAAATTTTAAAATGGAAAAAGAAAAATTCAAACTCTTTTCATGGCGATTGTACCTTATGGACATACGTTTAAGAAAAATGATACCAAAATTACAAATGCAACAATCATATATTTATCATCATCGTTTTTTTTTTTTTGCTACATATTTATCATCATCGTTAATAATTTGGATAAGTAGTTAGAAATATATAAAAAATAGATTGGGTAAGATTTAAACCTGAAATTAAATCATAACTAAATAATAATATATATAGTAGAAATTGGGTTGGTCAATAATAATATAATAATATATATAATACATAAAAGTCTAATTTTAAGTAATGGCAATTTAGAAATATTTGTGAAAAAAAAGGTACAATCGGAAAACATAAAATTTCTCATTATTCATACTTTTATAAATAGTATAGATTTGGAGAAACTATTAATTTTATTTCATTTCGACCCAGTAGCCCCGTTTAAGTCCATTAAGCCCAAATTACCAAGTCAGATGTCTTGAAGCCTAAATCTGATATTATTAGACCCAATTCAATAATATGGAATCCCAAACAAGGAGTCCAAGTCCAATCAGTGATTATGATGCAGTAATGATTCAGTCTTAATGCAGCATTATTAAATCCTATTTAAAGCAAGACTTAACAAGAGCAGTTTTGAAAGAAAATTCATAACTTTTGATCCAGAGCTCAGAAAAATACAAATGAGGTATCGTTGGAAAGAAGATTCTAAGATCTACAACTTTTATGTGTACCTCGGGACCTAATTCTGCTATTTTGGTGGACAATTTTGCCCTTGAAATTTCTGGACATAATTGATCTCCTCCTAAACCCACTTGGAGAATGTTTTGGACGAAAATTCAGATGTTAAACATGATGTGGAGCATTCATATTGGCCACGTTGGATCAGAATTAATGAGAATAATCTAAATTTTCATTATTTTAATATTGAATAATTAAAATATTATTTAATAATAATGACAATCTAGAAATATATTTAAAAAAAAAAAGATAAAATCGTAAAACGTATACTTTTCTCTTATTCGTATTTTTATATATAATATAAATAAATCAAGTCTAAATCTTTACGGATTCAACAAGACTAAATTTGGTTGGAAATAAATCATAATTGTTTTGTTTTAGTAAAAAAAATATGATTATAAGTTTTATAATCATAATTGTTCTTAATATATATATGGTAAGTAATTGAATTCCTTCGGCTGAAGAAGATGGTTTGAAGATAAGAACGAATTGCTGGCTTGCTATATTATTAGTAATTAAGTTATTAAAGACCAATAAAAAATTGGGGGCGCCCTATATGTCTTTTTTTTTCTTAGAAAAGAAAAAGTATTATGTAGAATTTTTTTGGAATAAAGTATTATGTAGTAGAATTTTTTCTTTATTTTAGCATTATGTTGAATTAATTTGATAAAATTAAACGGCTTGTATACATGTTGATTGTCAAATTGCCATGCGACCAACTTAGACAGCTGTAATTAGCTCGTAAACAACTATCCACCCGTCCTTTCCCTGGGGCTTCGGGGGGAATAATTGCTTTTGTTGTCAATTTCATCAAGCAATGACTGGACTGCGCATATATCAATAGTATACATGTACTATTTTAGGGGAAAAAAACTGACAGCCATTCGATGGGTTAAATTCAACCCTAATCCCAACCTTTTTCAATCCCGTTAATAGATAACAAGTTGGTCAGTTTATATTAGCGCGTCAGACGTCTTTGAATTTAGTTTTTTAGAAATTTTTTTATTATGATTCTCGTAAATATCAACTTTGTCAATCAATGTCAAGAAATAAAGAGTCAAGAAATTGTTCGTGAGAATAGTTGATAAAATTACATATTAATGATACTATTTATTACGAAAATAGACATAGTGTAGGGGGAAAGAAAGTTTAAGAAACTAATCAAGGGACTATTAATGACACTATTTATTACTAAAATAGTCAATTACCAAAATAGGGCAGGGGGAGAGAAATTGTAAGAAACTAATTGAGGTCCTTATTAGTAATTAACCAAGTGAGAAAAGACATAAAAGGACAAAAAAAAGTTCAAACCAAATCTCCCCATCGATCCTCAAAAGGGGCCTTTAGTAATTTTATTGAGTGTTTCAAATAATATGTAGTATATATTAGGAAAAATAGTGAACAAAATAGGCTTAGACATAATAATTAGATGCTTTTTTCTGACCTAAATAATTAGGCACTTTTAGGTGTAATGATGGGTTTTCTTAAATTACTATAAGATAAAATTGCAAGTGATTAATGAAGACAAATTTGTAAGTGATTAATTGCAAATAAAGACCAATTTGTAATGGGATTAAAAAATTTTCTCTACCCTCTTAAATGAGATAGATGGCCGTTCTTCTGGTGTAGGTGGAGAAGTAGTAACTCCCAACTTAGGGGCCTTCACAATGAATAAAATATCAGAATGGACCGATCGGTTCAACTGGTTGAACAGGGAATCTGTATCCAGTTCGGTACTGGTATGTATATAAAATCGCTTGGTCAACGTATCAGTGTTGACCCGATATGGTCACGATTGAATCGATTGGTTTTTCGATTTATTGACCGGTTTTGAACTTGGTCAACTTTTTTCATTTTGAAAAAATTTTAAAAAACAATTCCAAATGGTAACAATTGAACCTTACACAATTTGAATGAAGTCAAAAAGACTTAACCACTCCATCAAAATGTTATTTAATGATTAATTCATCATATATTATATTTATTTTATACTAAAAAATATTTTTTTTCAAAAAGATCTCTTAAACGGTTTAACCGCCGATTCAACCGATTGAACCAGTTAAATCGGGTACTGATGGCCTCACCGGTATGGCCTCCGGTCCGGTATTTTATTCATTGGGCCTTCAATGCCAAAGCTTCAAGAAACTTTAGTTCAACCATAATTAATAAAGGAAGAAGACAAGGGATGGGAGAGAGAAGAGAGAAGTCAGAGAAAAAAACATACTCCCTCCGTCCCATATTATCTGTCCCTTTTGGGTCAAACTAATTATACATTTGACCTTTAATTACAAAAAATGTATATACAATCAAAATTTCAAAAAATATGTTTTGAAAAGTTTAAAACTTAACTTAATCAAAATAGTTTTTTAAAATTTATTTTTATATAATTTTTTTATAATTAAAGGTCAAAATTAGGAAACTTTGACCCAAAGGGAACAGATAATATGGGATTGAGAGAGTATTTTTTTGTATTTTGCTTGATTTGAAACATAGCAATAGTGATTTCGCATGTGAAAGAGCTAATTTTCTTACTATAACCAAGAATTCAAAGTTTAAATGACTAAAAAAACCAATCAAATAGTAGATGGAGTTAATATATTTGAGTTAAATAGGAGCTAAATAGTAATTTTCAAAGGAATTATACATTGTATGTATAGGCGTCTAATGCTTCTTTCAAAACATCTTTTGAGCCATCTGACTTTGAGGTCTCTGACGATGAAAGGGATGGGGATCCTTTGCTTCCTTGTATTAAACTCTCTAGAGAAGACAAGATTAAAGTAAGAGCTCATTGGCTCAACTCCCTCGCGTTTAGTAATTAAATATATAATGATATTTATTTATTTTTAACTCATTATTTGTACTTAAAATATATTATTTATTTATTTATTTATTTATTAATATGTATTATATTCTAAAATAGTAAAGTTTAATTAACATATATTATTTTTTTATCAAAATATTTAATTTATGCATCTAATAAATATTTTAATTAATCAATCTAATTAAAAACAAAGAATATAATCTAATTATTTCACCATACGAGTCGGGCGAGGCTTTTATGGCTAAGACAAATCCCGGTCCATTTTGTAAACGCACCTTAAAAGTTGTCCACGCCCGTCCAAAGGGCTTCAAATTTTTTTCCGAACACTCCCAAATATCGGGTGAGCTTACGGGCTTGGACGGATAGCCCAGTCCTTGAACAGATTTAGTTATGAGTTCAAATTCTAACACCTTAAAATATTTGTTAACAATTTTCAAACATAGAATCTAGTTTTACCAGTTTTTTACCTAAGTAAAAAAAAAACGATTATTGCCATCTTGTCTGGACAAGACAAACTATTGTTCAAATCGATAAGTTCAGTCCGACTTCAAAAACACTACTTTACAATTTACATTATTAGTTTGGATTTTATTGTTGGTTTGTTTTTTGTGGGTATTGTTATTCTTTTGCTTCCACATTGCATATAGTCCAGCCCCCAACATCGGATTGGGACGATGCTTTGGGAGGTTGATCAGGAATCATTTTGGGTGGAATTGCTGAGATGTTAGAGTCTTTTAGAAGGCCATTGATCTTCAATAATCTTAACCATAATTCAAGGATAATGTTCACATATGGCTACAAGATTAACAACGTAAGTAAAATTAGTAATTAAGTTATTAAAGGTCACCAACAAAGGTTTGAATCAAGTGATAAGATCTTAGATTCGAGACTTTACATACGTAATTAGAGTTGCACAACGCGGATAAACAAAGAAAAAGTATTATGTAGAATTAATTTGATAAAATTAAAGGGCATGTATATATGTGGATTGTCAAATTGCCATGCGACCAACTTAGACAGCTGTAATTAGCTCGAAAACAACTATCCACCCGTCCTTTCCTTGGGGCTTCGGGGAATTATTGCTTTTGTTCTCAATTTCATCAAGCAATGACTGCGCATATATCAATACTATTTTAGGGGGAAAAAAGTGGTTTAGAATTACAACCAAAATACCCACTAACTGAAAAGTCACGTTAAAGATAAAAACCAGACGAAAATGAAAAAACATTGCCGAAAAAGAGAATCACCGTCCAAAGTCTAAGTCCAAGTCCAACTACCAACCTTACTTTTCTGTCCCAATCGAATCCTCAATAATCCATTATTTATGCATGAGCGAGCCCTATTAAGATAAAGAGCTCGGCCCAAAACCGTCGTAACAACACACAAGTTTGAATAGAAGAAATGGCAAGAAAAGGCAAACCCATCATCCCCATCTGTATAATGCTCAAAGGGCTTTGACAACCCCTTCTTGTTAAAAAAAAAAAAAAAATTAGAACTCTTTCTCTGCATTCAAAATTTAAAATTCTCAAATCTACAACTTCGACCTGCAATAATAGACCATAAGACAATGGTAGTAAATTTCATTCCAACAACGGTGGCAATACCGACTAGCTCCGGATCAGGTACATTTCGTGAATCTTGATCAGAAATCAACATTAACCACCTCCTGACTTGAGAGTATTACTCAACCTGCATAAGAAAGTCAATGTTTCTACTCTTCAATAAACCCTATGGAAGCCTCCATTTTGACATAAACTAAATCTTACATTTGACTAGATAAAAGACAAGAGAAAAAACTCATGCAAGGCAACACAAACTAAAAAACCAAAATATTCGTATAGTTATTAGATGCCAAATGTCCAGCATGTTACTAGCAAACAGTTCTTACCAGTCCATGCCCTCAAAGAGGCCTTCACCTTTGATTGCACAAGTTCTGAAAATTGCCCACTGGCGATTTTTATTTTGTGTAACTCCAAAGCCTCAGTAACGGCAGCAGCATCAAGCGCACCAGGTAGATCCTATTCAATGGCAACAATGAGTTTAAAACCGTAAAAACTTATAGACAAGTTTTGAGTATCTTGTCCTGTTCAAAGAGCAATAACTTTCAGAATGTTGACTTGTAAAGGTAAGTGTAGTATAGAGGAGATAGAGTTTTCACCTGCTTGTTTGCCAAGATTAGGGCTATTGCACCTTTCAGTTCATCCTCCTGCGCAAGAGTTTTGATGATATAATAAGCATTCTAAATTGTGCCTTGAAAAGGAACTAATCAGGTTTAGAGGTAAGGTCATGCTACGAGGTATGCATTCTAACATTACAAGCCTAACCAAAGTGTACATTCTTTTTAACCATGCAGCTATCTATTGGATCTCAAAACATACTGTTACTCAAAAACTGGTTCAAGTCCACGGCTTTAATAAATCTTTCATTTTACTTAAGTAGATACTTCATGCTACTTATTTAGCAATTCAAAAACTTTTACATGTAAAACCCTAGCAGTTTACAAAGTGTGAATTTCACTGTTTCGTCTGTTTTATTGTTGTTATCTCTCTTACTTCCCACCCCCTAGCCTTATAACCCACAAAAGGAAAAAGTAAGTTATACAATACATGTAAAAAGACATTTTCTGATCATCAACCAAGCCATAAAATTAGACTCAACTACACAAGCATGTCTAAGTTAACAATCAACTGGATAACTGATATTGTTCTATAAAAATCTAATAGAAATACGAATACCTCCAATACGGCATGAAATTCTTCTTTGGCGATTGCAATTCTATCAGTGTCACTTGAATCAACAACGTAAATTATTGCTTGTGTATTTGGGAAATAGCATCTCCAGTATGGCCTGTAAAATTGCAAAAATGTACCCCCAAAAGGAAAAGTGGAGGAGGGTCATAAGCATGCCAAACGCATAACAGCTAATGCACCACAAAAGCACAAGAAATGATCCACAGAGAATGTATACTGGAAAATGAATTTGCCATAATCAAAAACTGAAAATTCCTTAGTCAGGAAACAAGAGAAGATAATGAATCTTCCTTCATCTCATTGTCGCAGTTATAGGGCACGGAATACCAGTGTATAAGAAAGAAGTATAGAAAGGGAGCAAAATTGCCAAGAGAATACATGTTTGCTAATTATAGGACATAGACAAGTTAAACCCACTATTACATCACAGAATTATAGAAGATACTATCTATACCACATGTATTGGAATGTTCCTTGAGAAAATAAGATAAAAAGCAATTACCTGATGCTTGTCTGGCCACCTGTTAAAGAAAAGGTAGATATAATTAACCCAACAAATTGTTTTAAGCAAACAAAACGAAAACAAACTAGAGCAAACTACCTGAAATGATTGTCACATATAAAAGGATATAAGAAGCAAACTACCAATAACCTATATACATTTCATTTGACCCAAGCAAACTTCCCTCACAGCTCCCCTTCCCGATCCCTCAATCCCCAAAAGATTGAACAACCTGAATTGTAATAACAGTTTCAATTCTTAAGAGTGTTTCCTGCCAATCCTAAATAAATTGAGCAGGCCAGCCAGATAACTATAGATCAATCTGAATTTCAATGGTTAGACTATATTGAATAATATGTTCATGAATTACTTTCAGGGAAAATTCTAAAAGGCTTCTAGGAGGTTTTTCTCAAGCTTGTATGCTAATTCCTCTAACAGCTAGAAAGACAAAAATACATTAACTATAATTAAATTAAACGTTGACTTACCCAAATCCCAAACTTGAAACTTGATGTTGTTGTATTGTACAGTTTCTACATTAAACCCAATCGCTGCAAACAGGCAATACACGAGATAAGCATCGAAGCTATCAGTTCCTTATTTAATTAAAACAAAAAAACTGAAAATCGAAAACAAGAATAATGAAGAAGAAATTTTTTTTTAAAAAAAAAGTAGCTGGAAAAAAACCCACTTGGAATTGTAGAGACTACCTCACCCATCTGAAGTCGATCTGCATGAGAACCAAAATAATAGTAAATGAAAAAAATAACCCAGAAAGAAAGGAAAATAAGGAACAAAAACGAAAAACATGGTGACGAAAGAGGTGAAAGGTTTACAGAGAATAGTAGTTTTGCCAGCATTATCGAGGCCGAGGACGAGGATTCGAGCTTCTTTGTTACCAAACAGGGAGGAGAACATACGAGTAAAAACAATGCCCATTTTTCTTTGATTGCTTTAGCAAATTGGGAATATTGGTAATTAACAGTCACCAATTGCAATTTGCAAAATGCATCGAATCGAAAATCGAAAATAAATCTCTGTTTCCATCGAGATCGAAGTAGCTCTCGCGATGTGCAATATTTATAACATAACAAAAAGACCCCCAAAATTAAGAGATTGTATGCAAACGAGTCCATCATTAATTAAGATTTATCTTAAGAGGCCATTTGAAAGTTTCTCTGGAAAATAAAAAGTAGAAAGTCTTTCTGTAGAAAGTTTAGTATTAGAAAATTTTCTTTTAAAAAAGTGCTTTAGAACGTTTTTTAACCCTCTAAAATCTAAATTAAATTCATAAGAAAGTGTTTTATCCTTCATAATAAAACGTGAAAAAGTATTTTAACACATCCCAAGTGTTAAAATACTTTTTCATTTTGGAAAAGTACTTGTATTAGTGACTCTCAATTTTCTTTAGAAAATTTAACCAAACATGGTAAAGTTATTTCTCAGCCTATATTTTTTATAGAAAGTGATTAAATTCACACAAAAAAACGGGCTCTAAATCTTAATATTTTTTGAATAAAGTAAGTAAGTAACCATATTTAATTTCTTAAATCTAATTACATAATTTGGCTCCCATCTCTCCGTTTGATTAAATCTTTCAACTTTTTTTTCTGTTGTATCCATCACATAAATTGGTTGATCAATTTCTTATGTTAGATCAAAAGAAAAAACAATTGGATCATAATAAAAACTTACTTCTTTGAATTAAACATGTTTATTAGGATCAAAAGTAGTTCATATATAGTACATCATTGTCCAATATTGCAACAACAAGTCTTGTTATCAAGGCATCCTCCATTGATACTTTCACCATACTTGTCAACGCAGCTTTCCATGCATGATTCATGCGAGCAATTTGAAAGTGGAATTATTGGAAACTTTCTGCATTGTTGTTCATCAGCTACAACAAAAAAATCACCTGTTTTGATAGTGAAAATAAAACCAAAACAAAAAGAAAGTGTGAAATACATTAGTTTACAAAATGATACTATAAACTAAAGAAGAAAAGAAAGGGAAGACTTTACCAGGTAAGAAAATGAGGACAAACACCAATAGATGGAGAGCGAGATATGGGAATTTCATGTTCATGTTGATTGCCTGTTTCAATTTTAATTTCAACAGGCAAAGTTTTATAGGCAAAGATTAATGTTTAATATGGTAGAGCCGTAGAGGTTAGTTTTTATGTGGCGTCCAACTTTGTAACAAATCATCATCAACAACATTTTATAATTAACCAAAATTGGATAAATTTCGCTAAATTTGGCATGAATATGCTTAGTAGACTAGTGGGATTGTGGCTGTCAAAACAAAATTTCCAATTTCTGTACGTTGTTTGTTTGCTTGGGTTTCGCGAGATGGGCTTAGATAATTAACTCCCCATATATCAAACTTGCATGGATCATAGTATTTGGGCACAATAGGTCCAAATCTAAGAATAGCGCTAACAAAATCATGAGCCCCCATAAACAAGAACAAGAATAAACCTTTTATAATACGTTTAGTGGTAATAATTATTGGATGGATAATTAGTAATTACTCAATTAGAGAAAATATTTGATATATTGACCGTGTATGAAAGCATACGGTATCAAATAGTGACACCAAAGTGAAAATATTATAGGCCCTTTTTGATAAATTTCATTAAAAACTTAATTTTTTTCCATAAGTTTTTTTTTCTATTATATTCATTTCTCACTTCCTTCGCCCCTTTCTCTTCTTTATAAGCCAACAAAAATAATCCAAAAAAATTCTCTTCTATGATTATCAAAATCTGAAAATCTTCCCATTTGAATCCAAGAAAGAAACCCAATATAGCCAATTTTCCTTTATTTGATTGTCGAAAATTTAAAAGTTCTCTTTCAAAATCCAGCAAAGAAATCCAAATTTTCCTTTATTTGGTGCAGACAACAAACTTCAAATTCAAATAAATGGTTGCAAAGCTTCAAATATACAGATGAACAGAAAAGAATGAAAAAAAAGTTAAATCTAATATGAAGAATACTTGTATATTTTTCTCTTGATTTGCTCATATAGTTCTTGTACTTTAGATCCGCTTGAATCCAGTAACCCCATTAAATACAAGCCATGTTGATGTTTTTCCAATCCTGTGAAAGGAAGAAGAACGTGAATGGAAGAAGGGGAAGGAGGGCGTGAAATAGAGTTTGGGTAAAAATAACAATTTTATTTATTTCACATGGTAAAGATTATGGATCGACCCACGCTGGCGCGTCGGACGTTCAGAAATCTATTTTTTGAACAATTTTCAATTCGAATTAAATTGTATGATGCGTAGGAAAGTTCGAAAATACTATGAGATTTTAAATGTGTTGCATTTTTAAAAGTCTATACTATTAACATTGAGCATATGCCCTAAAGTTAGCAATAAATAGTAAATATCAGTTTGTACATGGTGCAATAGCTTCAATTTTGTTTCATCCTCTAAAGTGTGTAACACTTAAACAAAAACTAACTTTTTTTCATATGGACATGAAAGGCCTGAGTAGAGGTTACAATTCTAGCGTTCATTAGCAAAAGTACAGATAAGTGGGATATGATTTATTATAGTAACATTTATGTGAAAGGAAAGAGGGATAGGATTTATCATAGTAACATTTATGTGAAAGGAAATGATAATTACAAAAAAAGGCTCAAGTGCAAGAACTGACTAGAAACTAACCTAGGGTTTTCTTAGTAATTTGCCAAGTGAGAAAAAACAAAAAAGGACAATATAAGTTCAAATAGAGCCTCCTTATCGATCCTCAAAAGGGACCTTTGATAAATTCCTTGGGTCTTTCAAATAACATTTAATATATATTTTATATTTATTGTAAAGACCCTACCAATTTTATATTTTGCTCATTAATGAGGTGTTAATATGTGGTGGCCTGACAGTGTATAGCGTCTATACACTGAGAGTGCATCAAATTTTTACTCTAATAATTATTTTACCCACCGTCATGAAGTTCTTAGAATCCACAAATGGGTTAAGAAATTTACAGATACTACATTTTTAAGCAATTTTTATTATATATTTAATATATAAAATTATTTCCTAAGAAAACACCTGTCAAACCATTCAATATATAGTGCTTATGCCTTATGGCAGTGACGTAGTGTATGGTGTAATTTTTCATAATTTTTACCTAACAATAGTTTTTTTGCCACACATAAATAGGTATTTATTCAATTAATTTTCGTTTGTTTTTTTTTTTAGAGAAATTTTCGTTTGTTGTACACCAAGAAAAATAAAATCAGGTAGAGATTCCACCAGTATGATTGTATACCTAGAAACAGCTTCGAGCATTGTTTGTTCATGTAATATTAGGGAATTACACAAAAAGTAAGTTCATATGGTATAGTATCCGTATCCAATTTTGCAACAACAAGTCTTGTTATCAAGGCATCCTCCATTGATACTTAGACCGTACGTCTCCACGCAACTTTGCACGCATGTTTCATGCGAGCAGTTTGGAAGATGAATAGGTTGAAACACTCTGCATAGTTGATCTGATTCACCTGTTATGACTTATGACCATAAAAACAAAACTAAATCAGAAAAAAGAAATGATCAAATATGAGGAAGGGGGAATTAAGATTCAAGGAAGTGGACTTCTTCGTTATCACATTACCAAGTGAAAATATGAGGAAAAACACTAGTAGAAGGAAATGGAGATATGAGGATTTCATTTTCATGTTGCAAAGGCAAATTAATGTTGTTTCAACTCTTAATTCAGAAAGAAAATTCTTATAGGCAAAGATTGATGTTGAAATACATGATTTCCTAATAAATTATTGTTAATATGGAGAACATGGTAAGTACTTAAAGGCAAATTAATATTGTTTCAACTTTTAATTCAGCAAGGCAAACATGGTAAGAAAAATAATGTTTGATGTTGATATATGCATTTTTTTTTTTGCAAAGTGATATAGTCATATAGACATTATTTTTTTCTTGATAAATTAGTATAAGTATGGAAAACATGACTAGTAGCTCAACTAATAGGTAGATCATAGTCATTAGTCTTTATGATCTGGCGTCCATCTTTTGTTATAAATCATCATCAACATTTATTTATAACCAGCCAAAATTGGATAAATTAAGCTAAATTTTGCATGAATGCTTAGTAGATTTTTTTGGTGGGATTGTGGCTGTCAAACCAAAATTTCCACTTTCCAATAAATAGTTTAATTGGGTTTCGACATATAGGCTATGATGAACATCTGGCCCATAAGTAAAACCCGCATGGATTATGTCATTTTAGTACGGCTAGGGCCAATATGATATGAGGTCCAAATCTAAGAATAGTGCTAACTGCTAACTAAACCATTAACCCAAGAACAAGAAAAGAAAAACATCTTATTATCTATACTATATTAAAAAGTACGTTCATTTGTAAAACTTTTAAAACCCCTATTATATCCTTATTTGTCAAATATATTTCTAAACTGTCATTCTACGATTAATATTATTAGGATTTATTTATATATTATTTATATTTATTATTTACGTTTAACATATCTTATTGAGGACTCTCTATCTAACCGGATGACTACTCTATTCAACTCTCTTCCTGTACAATACTTATATAGATGAAATTATTTTGTCTTCTTATGAAATTAAATCTCTTAGTGATATATATAAATCCCAAGCTTCCCAAGCTCAGTACCCCTGAATTTGCATTTTTTTGGGTCAAGTTTCTTTTTTCTGATTTTGGGTCGTCACTTTCTGCTTCCGAGATCGCATTCCCGGCCGATTTAGTGCGAAAACAAACCCCGATTGGTTTCGAGGAGGGTCACCATATCAGGTAATTGTGTTACTCATTAGTCCTCTCACTATTGATAATCTATAGAAAAGCTTAAATTTTGTAAGTTTGTTCCTGGGCTTTGAAAGATGATATGGTGAGATTCGATAATTAGTTTCAGTTTTGTATCTCTTATGCACCCATATTTGAATAGGCAGTGGTTTGGTTTGTTAATGAGCCAATTATCAATTTTCCTTCAAATTAATATATACCCTTTATTCCAACTGATCATACCATTGAATTTAATCTTAAAGGTTCAAGCAATTAGGAGGTTGGAGTTTTACATATGCTATTATGGTTGGGGAGACTTCAAACACGGAAAACACTTGTCAAACCAGTGGCGTTTACAATACTTTCTACTTCATCGTGGCGGTGCTTCTAAACTTGGCTCGCCTCCTCCAGTGTCTCCACCGCCTCTTCGAAGAGAAAGATCCGGTGCAAGGATACAATGGACTGAAATATTTCTTAACAATTGCAGCTGTTTGTATAAGAACAACTTATAGTCTTGACAAGGGAGTTGCTTGGAGAGTTATTGCATGGATTGTTTCAGCCATTGCAGCAATATTTCCCACTTATTGGGACTTTGTCTATACCGATTAATGACTCCTTAATCGCCATTCTAAGAACCGTTGGTTGAGAGACAAACTCCTTGTTCCTCACAAGAAAGTGTATTTTATAGCCAGCCATGGTGAGTTTGAAATGGTGGAAAATTAAAGTTCTTCACATATTGAGTTTAAGTTCTTCATTTCTAATTAATTTAAGTTAATTTTCTTCAAGGCTTGAACATTTTGCTGAGATTTGCCTGGCTCCAAACTGTGTTGAACTTCAAGATTGGATTGCATCGACAAACCCTGTCTACCCTTGTCGCCTGTCTTGAGATTATTCGTCGTGGAATTTGAAATTTCTTTATGGTAATTCAACATTTCATTCATCCAAAACTCTACAAATTATTTTAAAGCAATTTTAATGGGGTTATAACTTATAACTTATAACTTATCATTTTTTGTTGAATGAAATATGAACAAGTTGGAAAATGAGCATTTGAACAATGTTGGAAAGTACCGTACATTCAAATCCGTACCATTACCATTCAATTATGATGAAGATGATGACAAAGACGAATAAGTTAATTAATGGATTAATTCCACCAATCTACAAAAGAATAAGAAATTCGGAAGACTTTGTCAACTCGAACAAGGCAAGAATACGATGATTTGGCAGAGATGGAGAGGCATCGGGAGATTAGATCGAGAAATTTTGAATGGATAATGCATAATTTGGTTAATTCTTTGTTTCAATATCAAGTTAACCATGTTTTATATTCATACATATATCTAGAACCCTTAATTTGTTCTATTATTTATTTTTCAATTCCATTATATATAACATTTATATATATATATATTCCTTTATTTCAGGCTAAGAAGAAATTAATTGACCATGCGTGATGATTGAAGAAAAAAGACTTCAATATTTTAAGCATATTCAATACTCAATACGAAAGGAAAAGAAAAAACAAGACCCACCAAACAAGAACAACAATGAACTAGAGAATTTTTACCATCTTCGTATTTATCTATATTGTTTTTAATTTTAGCTCATTCATATTTGTGCCGTTCTGAATATTTTATTTCAAGCTAAGCAATGATTACACCTAAAACTCCGTTCCAATTCTCTATAATTTTTTTTGGTGAAAAATCGACCTCCAATATGCATTTATGAGTAAAAATCAAGAATAAGTAATAATGAAAAAAATCAAGAATAAGTAATAATGAAATATAATTATGAAATTATGATTTCGTTTTGTGGATTTAGCTAATTATTCAGATTTGTGGCATTCTCCATTCCAATCTCTATAATTTTGATGAGATTATCTTTTACAAACAAACTAATTAAGGTGAAGAAAAAGGTGATAAATATCAAGAATATTTCTTTTTTATTTTAAAGTAAAATCAATACAAATTTAGCCAAATTCCTATTAAAAGTCAATAAAAATAAAGATAAGTAACTAACTACAATATATGTTACCGTTAATAAGAGTTATATATAAGTAATTTAAGCAATACTTTTGCTTTGTAAACAAAGCCACAGCCGCCGACACAAAATTAAAAAAGGTTGGTGGACCAAAACCCATAGAATACCTCACAAAATCATACTGAATCAGAAAAGCAAAGTCCAAGCTCAGTCAAAAAAGCTTTAAATAAGCTTCAAATGTGTCAATACTTGGAAGGAATTCTAGATTGTATCAAATCTAATTAAGAAATAGGCGCTTAGGAGGAGAGGTGAATTGTGTTTGCTACATCCTCACCTCAGTAAGACTATTATGCTTTTTATTTCCTCATTGTTATTATAATATAAAATAAGACCAACATGTATAAACTCGCTTATATATAATAATTAATCAATTATCATCATTTTCCTTTTGTCTTTTATTTCTTTAAATAATAATTTTATTTCTTTAAATAATAGCTGATGCATCCATGCTGTTAGTGTTACTGCCGAATACGTAAAGAGATTACATCCCTCATCATTGATGGGAAATTTCTTGAAATCTTGTTCTAAAGAATCATTGATGGGAAATTCTAAATTTGCTATTGTTCTTACTACTGTGGCCTTTTTCAATTCGCAAATGGAACTTATAATTAATTTACCTTCGTAAAGGTAATTTCTAACTTAAAAAAAAAACACAATTTCATTACATTAAATAAATAATATTTGGGAATTACAATTTATTAATAATTGATTTTAAATGTCATATTCAGGTCAGTACGAGGATGATCAAACATTTATGAATGCAAATGTAACATTTTACATAAATTTGTTTCGATGTATTTTTATAATATACTCTGCTTTCACTTGTAATTAATATTCAATATTATTTAATTGTTTGTTTTAACTGAATGTTTCTGATTTTCTTATTATTTAAAGTTATTTAAAAAAATATTTTGTTCACACGCGTTGAGCCACATGCAACGCACATGAAGGTGTAAACTAGTTACAAAAATAGGTAATAAGTCCATTCATAGAATCATAATGCATTTATTTATTTTTGGTTAAAATTCATAATTCAATTCCATCAGCTACTATTTGGATGAGTGAAAATCTAAAAATATAAACAAACACCAAATAGTAGTTGCACTTGCATTGTAGCATTTGCACCCAAGAAAACACCAAATTTTTAAAATGATGGAAAGAGGGAGTAATAAACAAAAATGAATTTAGAAATTTTTTAATATATATTCAAACAATTTTGTTTTTCCTCTTTTCCTGAAATAGTAATAGTAGTTGGCAGGGACAGAGCCAGGAATTACAATTTGGGGGACGAAGAACAAATTTTTTTTTTTAACACTAAGCAACAATACAAATAAAAAAACTAATAAAATAATATTAAAAATTAAAGAAAAGTGATGTTACATCGTCCTCACTTATAATTTAATTAAGTTGAGCTCGGCGATTTTTTATCGCATATAAAAGTTATCAATAATCTCCTCTACACCAGATTTCTAAGAAATTTCTTTTTCAATATAAACCACTAGAGCATCCATTAAAAATTCATCATCCATCTTGTTTTTTTTTTTTTTTTTGACAACACATCCTCCATTTTGTTTATAAGTCTAGTTTTGATGATACTCATAGTTGAAAAGCTCTTTTCTAAAGTTGTTGTAGATTAATACAAAGAATGAAAGGGTTTGATTAAATAATTAATAAAGATTTCGGTTTTCATTGAAATACAAATTTAGAACCCTAATTTTGAATTAAAATATCAAAATCATTACAATAAGAAAATTGTAATACAATTATACAAAGGAGTTAGATTATTAAGAAAGTACCTGGAGATGGAGAAAGCAAGATAAAAATTGGATTTTGATAAAATTTTGACTTTAAGAGGTTTTTTTTTAATAATTAGAAATAGATATATATATAATAAAATATAAATTTGTTATCGGTGGAAACTTTTTTTTTCCAAATCCCTATTAATATATAAAATAATTAAAAAAACACTCTTATATAATTTTTTATTTTGATTTTTGAGGGCAAATTAATAATTAATTTTACTTATATATTATATACATGAACCGATATAGGGAACTCTCAGAAAATTTGGGGGGTGACCGCCACCCCCTCCTCGCCCCTAGCTCCGTCCCTACTAGTTGGGTTACTTGGCTAGAGGCAACTTCCAAGAAAGTTCCAAATCAGCTGTTGTACTAAGCTGTACTTAGCGCGTCGCGTGCTCTGAATTCAAAATATATCTGGAAAACAGTAATTAAAAGGTACAGTTGAATGATTTAAGAAGCAGATGCTGGCGTCGAGTCGCCGCGCAGTTCGCATAACCTTTAGCAGCCTTCCTTATAAATTACACACTTTGCTTTTCATTTAATGGCACCAATCTACCAATTAAAGGATACCACATGGCCCCTTGCTTTTTCCCCAAAGAAATACAGAAACAAACAGATCATCTGCTTGACTTAACTTACCAATTGTAAAATTTTGCCATCAATGGGAGCCATACCATATTTTCTGAATCAGAAACCATTAGAGATAGAGAGAGAAAAACTTATAGTAGAAAGAACTCTTTCTGGAATATGTCCTTTGCGTTTAGTCATTTTCTTTCCTTTATTCCCTCCATTAAATTACTAATTCATTATTCATTATTCCATCAAATTTAATACTAGTAGCAAACGGCTCAAAATGGTTGAATTTTTAGAGCAGGGACACAGCAATAAGCAATTATTAGATTTATTATGATGATTATGATTACATTATCTATTTAATAAAGGTGAATTTATAAAGGTCCATTTATTTTTTGTGCGCTCTGTTTCTCATCCTATTTTCTGCTTCTAAAGACTAAAATAATCCACTTTCAGACTTGGGGACTTGAGTTTTTGCTTTCTGAAAGTGTAGTTAGCAATTGCAATTTGCATCCCAGGTGGATTCAGTAATTATTAGATTGCCTTAATTTGTTGTTAATAATTTTACTGGCAAAGCAAAAGCCTGCCTATGCCAACTGTAAAACGCATTCAACACCACATGAGTACTTGATGACACTTGAATTGAAATCATAAGCTGTTTTGTTTATGGGATTTGGCTGTAAAATGTAAATTGTAGTAGTAGTGATCAATTGGGATTTAGGAAGAAGGTCTCTCACGTCTAATTAATTAATCTTCTCAGCAAAATTTACATTTCCCGACTATCAAAAACAAAACCCCCCAAAATCATCAAACCAGAAAAGAGAAGAAGAAGAAGAAGAAGGAAAACAGGAACCAAAACAGAGAAATTCTCTCGCTCTCTACAAAGAGAGGCCAAAATGGAAAAAACAAAAAAAAAACAAAAAGAGAAGCCAAGAGCTGATTAAGCTCATTGGTTTTAAATTTGGTTTTGGGTTTGTTCGCTTTCATGGTGCTCTGGGTTTTCTGATATTGTTGGCAATTGTTCATCATGATCATCACCCATCTGATTTTCTTTCACTTTCTCACCATTTTCAGCCTTCTCTGTTCCTTCGTTGTCCTCCAATTTACCATTTTTATCACCAAAAGAAACACCTTTAGTTGAAACAGGGGTCGCTAAGAACGTAGGCTTCTCCTGGCCAGCCATTATCACCAAAATCTTCTCTTCATAAACCTTGATCTGTTTATTAGAATCACTCTCTTTCTCACCATCACCATTTTCAACATCTCTTTCTTCACTTTCACTGTTATTGCTATCCAAACGACCAGAAAGTCGCCAGTAAGAGCAAGCCAAGATCAAAAGGGCAAAAGCAATGAGACCCAGCATCGCCGCCAGGCCTCCGAAGAGGTAGGGAACCGGAGAGTGCCAGGGGGAGCGTGGCTGCGCCATTGCCGGCGGTGACAATGAAGCTTTTTTGGCTGTTTCAATTGCTGTGAAGCTGTTAATGGGTCTCATTTTTCGTGATTTTAATTTCGTTTTTTTGTTGTTGTTGAATTGAAAATGAAGAAGGTGGTGGGTTGGTTTAGGTTAGAGGAAAAGGAGGTGAAGAGTGTGAAACTAAAACCTTGAGGAACAGAGAAGGGTGAGGAAGGTTATTTATAAGTAGGGAAAAGTGAGGGAAAAACAAGAAAATAAAGGGGAAGATAAAAATTTCTGCCTTTAGATTGGAGTCACGGACTTGGCCCTGTTTAGGTTTATTTTTCCCTTAAATCTATTTTATTGAACTTTTGATTTTCGGACCTGTTTAGAGGCCAGGGCCCGGGTGCACTTGCGCCTGTTTGCTCAGGACCCTGGTGCGTTATGGTGGGGCCCAGAGTGTTGGACCCATTGTTTATGTGGGTCCGGAGAAACAACCAATGTTAGCTCTGTGTCATGGGGGTATAGCATATTAGGCATTAGCATTTCGTCCTAACATCAATTTGTGTTTTGGTAGTGTTATCAAGAAAAGAAAAAAAAATTGTTGTATTTGGTGTTTGGCCAATAAGATTTAATTATTAGTACATGCTCAAACTTAAAAGTTATGTGTATATCTAACTTGATGCGAAAGATTGTGGATGCTTGATTCTATTGTTTCATTTCAAATCTTTAAAGAGTGCCAATTTCCCTTTTTAATAATGCAAAAAACATTAATGTTGTGATTACATACATAAATATTCCATAAAATGAATCAAAATCTCAATTAATTTCAAATTCATAGATTAATGTTACCGTTAAGTTAGTGTAGTTACAAATTTGAGTATTAGAAATGGAATAAGAAAAATCATCGAAAGAGTTTCTTCTATTAAACATCTGACGCGATTTGATTCCGAACTAATTTAGAATTACTATAGTTGTCCTATTATAAATGGGTCTGGCTAGGTTTAGAGAATTCAGCTAGTTGTCTCCCTTTCTACTAGTAATAGCTTGAAATTTTTTAACATGAATTAGAAAAGGTATACTAATAAGTTTTTTTTTTTTGGTACCGAGGTATACTAATAAGTTAAATCATAAAGAATTAATTTGCATGATGCAGCCATGGACCTAGATTCATGTTAATCCAAGAGGCATTGATGCTTCCAGTGGCAACTTCACATGAATAGACATAAATGGGATCGAAGTGACAAATCCATTCTCGATTTAACTTGGAATCAAGAAGCGATTTGGATCTAATCCGATGTTGTTGCTACTTGCGACACAAAATGAGAATTGATTTAACTTTGATTGTGAAATAAATATTCTTTTGCGCCAGATTATAGTATCAATCCTAGCATATTGACTTAATTGCTGATGACATTGATGATACTCGGAAGATTGCGATTTAATTGTTATTGACACTAATTCCTTTAGTCGATTTAATCCAATGTATGTCTAATTACATACTCCTCACACAAACATAAAAGGAAAAGAAAAGGAAATATCTAGAGAAAAATTTCCTCTATATGATTAATAATTTAATTTGGCCATTAACTATCATGATAAGCCAAGGGTAGAATCGTATTTGCAGCTATTGATACAAAAATCTTAAAAGAAATTAAATTAATTAATTATCACGATAAAAAAGATTTAGTAGATAGTAAAAAAAGAGTACCCATTAAAGGAAATTGCAAGAGAGGGAAAGCATATTTGAATATATGGATGGCGTCATTTAAAGACAAACCATGTTGTTTAATTGTTTTAGTGAAAAGTGGGGCAAGGGAAAATGATAGTAACATCAATTCATAATTGATAATTCTAATTGCTTTATGAGAAATAGAGAAAAAAAATAAAGGAATTTGCAATATTCAAAGCCTCCACTTAGCTTTTAAAAAAGAATGTTATTTTTGCGATATTGTTAGTGTAATAGATATCTTGCCTTGGAAACAATTAACCCATGGAATATAAGAGTTCGAGAGGCACTAGTTTTTGATACAGTTAAAACGCACTGAGTTTATTGATTGTTGATTGCTGATGCAAGAGAGATCATCGACCACAATCATTTAATAAAGATAATAAAGCATAAGGCTTGTGGGTAAAGTGGCAACAATTTGTTGTGGCAATCCATTCATTTCCCTCGATTGCTTTGTGATTTGATCTGTAATTTGGTGTCTCGCTTAAAATATCACCCCTCTCCAAAACTGTCTTGATCATCTTTTATATTCCATAAACCCACTGCCCTATGATTTTCTCCTTAATCATAATTCTTATGGTACGTACTTATTTGATTTCAATAAAGAAAAATGGCTTATTAGCTTTTTTGCCCTCTGAATCATGGGGATAAGGATAATTTGTCCCCTAAACTAAAATCGAGATAATTTGTTTCATGAACTTTTCAAATTCAGGACAATTTGCTCTCTTTCTCTCTGTCAAGGTGTAAAATGTCTTGAATTTGAGAAATTTAAGGGATAAATGTCTTTGATTTAGAAATTCAAGGGGTAAAATATCCTGATTTGAAGTTCACGAACCAAAACGTCCTTGACGCAATAGTTCAGACCTCAGGGGCAAAATGGACAATAAGCCAAAGAAAAATCAATGGCTTCCGTTACCTAGGGTAAATCTGCATATCAACCATAAGGTTTAATTGAACAAATTGTCGCAAGGAAAAAAAAAAATAAACAGGTGAATTTAACGAGAAAGTAGCGGATAAGTTTATGAGACTGTTGCTGCTATGGTAAGCTGCAGCCCCTGTATATGATATGGATAAGGTGCTTTTTATCATCTGAATATGGGGGCCCAAATGGGTGTATAAATTAGTAATAAATGGTAATGATAATGATTCAATATATCTGGGTCATGTAAAATGATAGGAATCCCAATTCAGACCGTATCTCTAGAGACCATATATACGTAGGGTAGGGGATTGTGTATTTTTGTATAGTCCAAAAGGAAAAAGTTGCAGCAGTGTTATGGATGTAGCAAAATCAGATAGAAAGGCTGCACTTCCAAAGTTGGAGTGTTTGGAGTAAAGGGCAGGGCATTTTAATTAGGGGTCGAAATGGCTCTTGGCTGGGGCTAGACCTGTTCATGGGTCGGGCCGGGTCTAGTATTGAGATTAAGGTTATTAGTGTTGCCTAAGCCCGGCCCATTTATAAAACGGGCCTCAAACTTTTGTCCAAACCCGACCCATTTATCAAATACTTAGACCAAGGTCCGTCCAAAAGCCCATTTAATATTTTTCTAATAATTATTTTAAGAATTAAATTATATTAATTAATTATATAAATATAATTGTAAATATAAAATATGATATATACTACCTATAACATACTATTCTCATTGATAATAAGATTTTTTACATATATTGTTCATATTTTTTTTATTTAACATACGGTGTACGTATAAATTATATTTAATATATATTATATATCAAAAAATAAAAAATAAAAACAAGTATTTTTTCTTAATCGGACCGGGCCGGGCCGGGCTTGGGCTTTTGCTCTTATACCCAAGCCCGGCCCATTTAATAAACGGGCTTGATATTTTTGTCCAAGCCCATCCAATGGGCTTAAAACTCTTGTCCAAGCCCTTTAAAATATTGGGCGGGTTTACGGACTTGGGCGGGTAGCCCAGCCCTTGAACAGCTCTAACTGGGGCTGGGGTATCTTTAACTTTGCTGGGTATCCAGGAAATGGGATAGAATCATATTGCAGCAGTCTGCAGATGCCCTGATCACAAACATAATAAATTACTATGAATGAATTAAATGATTTGGAAAGTATCATGTTTTCGATTTCCTAGAATCATAAAATCAGTTAGTTCAACTTGCACATTTTGATTAGATTTTTTCCAGTCCCGAAAAATTGATTTTTTCACCAATCACGTCCTAACATGTGAATTCTACTAGTCTAGTGTTATTTCTTTGCATGAATAAAAATTACAAGTCAATGACATGTGAATTATAGTATGAGATTGAGACTGTTGAGTGCAAAAAAAAAAAACCATTTCTTCAACAGACAAAAATCATTTTTGCTAGCGTTGATTGACTCTACCTATATATGCAGGACCACCGTGAGGAATGGCCGGCCGGCTGGCTGTGGTTACCGGTTGGGCATTAATTATGAATGAAATAGTAATTAGTTGAATCACAGGAAACTGGGTTACCCCGTGAAATCTAGTTGAACAACATTTGCAGTTGCACGAGTGACGAGCCGGCCTCTAATTAAGTTTGCTCTTGCTTTTCCAATTCGTCAATGGAAAAGTAATCATTCTGACAATGATTTTGCATTGACGAATATTTAGAGGGACAATATTCGCAGAGAAGGTAATCAGTTAGGCTAACGTATTGGCCTACAATTTTTTTTATTTTTTAAACCTTTAGCCAGGGTTTCAACTATAATTGAGGGTGAGCTGTGGGAGCTGGGGTCATATATTGTCCTGAATCCTGACTCCTGAGGAAAGCAACCAAACATAAAATCTTAGTAATGGCGTCCCATTCCTATCTGTTTTCCGTACATATTATTTGAGCTCAACTGTTACTGTTCAAATTAATAATGGAGTTAGTCCCAACTTCTCCGTACGTACCTCAGCAAGGTTCTGTTCAGTACCATCCTATTCCTATGTTCAAATTCAGTCCGGGAACTATTACTCAATTATTAATTTATTATTAATAATCTGAACTTTTACGAGGAGGGTTAAATAACATTCATTGGTTTAGTAATTTCAATAGATAATTAAGATCTTCTAGACTCAATTTAAGGAGAATTATTCATGACCGTCAAATAATTTCATCTCAATATATGTTAGCCAACAAAACGATGATTAATAATTTAATACTATATTAGGTGAGAACATATATATGAATATCGAAAATCACTTTAATACATATCTATTTCTTGGCCTAATGATCAGGAGATTGTAAGAGGTCATACAAGTGAGGGTTCAAATTCGTTCATTAATTCCCCTCCATCTCTTTTTTGGTATTTGAGTCTGCTACTGATTGAACCCTAGCGACTGGAATTAAATCTAATAATACTCTACTATGCTAAATGTCCGATGACCCTCCACCTCTTAAACTAAAAAAAAAAAAGATAAATTAGTCCATCCTATATCCTATATATATGTTGAAAGTTGGTCTGGTTCTAATTAGTATTCTAGTTTCAAGTTTCAACTAGAAAATGGTATATAATGTAATCTGAAAAAAAGAATTGTACTGACAAAGAGTTGCTACATTATTGGGTACGTAACAGTAAAAGAGATGAAGGGGATCAGGTGGAGAATGAGTCGGATGGGACCCAACAACTTTGGAAATTAGAAATTTGGTTGATGAGGAAGACAATGGATGCACTAGGAAAAGAGCTCTCGATCGAATTCCACAAGCACCACCATCATTCAAGCACTTTTGCTTGCCACCAAGCTCTCATCTCCGCTCCATGGCAGGTCCCATGGCTCTCGGGAAACTTTGGCGCTTTGGCGCTTTGCCCTTTGGCCTCATCCTCTCTTACTATTTGTTGGACCAATTTATAGCAATTCATCATCCCTTGTCCGTACAGTGAGCGAGGGGTCGTCACTCACCGCACTTAATTATTCCAAGGGTCCCTTTATCATACACAACTGTTCTCGCTCCTTTTGATTGAGTGGTGCGGTGCTTAATTATAGGCAGTTTATCTGTGTGATCATAGGTTGTGTTATGTGAACAAACAAAATTGTGAAATATATGTTTTTTTTTAAAAAAAAAATTGTTCATTAGTATAATCTCACTAATTGCAAAGCATGTTGTTGTCTGATAAGTCCAAAACTCAATTCCAAGTTTCGGTAATTAGTAGCTTGTGTGACAAGCCTACTTTACTATATATGGAGTCCCACGGCAAAGTAATTACTTATATTGTTCAAGCAATCCAGCTTTAGCTTTGCTTTTGTCGCCCCCTTGATCTCTAAATATGCAACAATAATGCAGCTAGCAACATGATAGCTTTTTGCTTTCACTTTGTTTTGTTTCTTTTAGAACAATCTTTTCTCAAGTCCGGCCTCTTGCCCAAATTTTGGGGCTTTTATGAATGCATTATCTATCAAACTATATCAATTTCAATGAAAAGATTAGTGCTCTCTGCCATACATCATATATGCATTGAAATTTATGAAGAATTAGTATTAGTACAAGGCCAAAATTGTAATTAATCCCTCACTTTATGTTAAATCCTTACGCAAATTAATTGGGTTCCAACGTGTATTATGATGTTGACCTTTCTTAATAATCAACTTCTTACGGTGCAGTACTACTTCAAATATTCTGCATATATATGGTGGAATATGTGTCTTTTCTTTGGAATAAGTTAAATTATATGTGGATTTTAGCTTTGGCATGAACTTTATAATAATTAATCAACCTAATCATGTCTCTTATCCATCGTTTTTGATTTGCTAATCGAATATGATCTTTAACTTAACTTTCATATATGTTGTAATTTATGGGTCTATTCCCAACAAATTAAAGATTCAATACTTAACTCTTCTATTTAATCATATCTTCTTAATAAACAATTAGTAATTTTGTTCTCCCTATCTACACACTCGGTTTTGTGTGTATCAATTTTGATGCCTTTTTTAGCATTTATATATATAGATCAATTGTTAATTTATTCGTTTCTTTTCACTCTAAGCCACTTGTACATGGAAAAAGAAAAATAAAATGCGCCTCTTAACTTTTTATTATTCTTGATTAAATTTGATGGTGTCACCTTTCTTTTTATGACAACTTTTGTAAGATAATCAGATTCCACTTTTGTACTTAAACCTTCTTTCTTTCTAAAGAACCATAGTATATATTGTTATGATATATATGATTGTGATCAATAATTAGAGGCTAGATCCCCATTTTTAAAGGTCAATGAGGAGTACAGCAAAATTTTACTCCAATTAAACATAAAGCATATGATCCTATACGCACATATATTATATCCAAATTAACAATATATATAATTAAAAAAAAATTAGCAAGTATAGTATTTATTAGTCATGTTAGATTTTAATTTTAATTAATTAATCTAAAATCGACCGACTCATATGTAAAATCCCAATGTGGAGAATAAAATTAGCAGTTAATCATGAATTAGCACGATAAGAAATGGTGGTAGTACTAATGAAGTACTCATTGAAAAATTTAACTAAAGGAAAAGCATGGAATAGTATCAAATATCTCATTATCATAGGAAAATTGTTGGCATGACGTTAAATATAATGATATTAAATAAGACACTGCCCAAAGTCCCAAAGTATAGTGGATAGGGCACTTGGATTGGTTCACTTTTAATCAAAGGTTAGCGTCCAAACTAATCTATTAAATTTAGACTTCGCTCTCTTTAACAAAGGATTTGGTTTTTGGTGTTGGAATCTTTTGTCACAACACACAAAACAAAAAAATGGAGAAAAATGAAAAAAGATCAATCCAAGACATGTTCGGTTGCCAACCCACTACAATGGGATCTATGACGTTGCTTCCCCCCTCTCAAGATAAGGCTAGCTGCACTCAAATGATTAACCACCACAATCAACTTCCCAGCACTTCTTTATATGCATATTTAATTTTTAAGACCAAATCTTGAGTTGTAATCCCATCTTTTTCTTTTTTATGCATTTTAAGACCAACCTTGATGTATTCCTGAAGCCATTCATGGCGAAATTAACAAGGTTGTTAGCAAGGGCGGATCCATATTAAGCTATATATGGTGTAAATAGTTCACATAATAAAACATAAGTTTTAAACGTCACGTCAATTTTTCTGTTCAATTGGGTACACATTATCCGTAAATTATAGTTTAGGATACAAATTATCCAAAATTAAAGTTTAGGGCGTAAAATTGCCAATTGTCCATTTACTTATAGTTTAGGGTGCAAATTGGGCATTAAGCCAATTTTTCCCAAAGGGTCTAATAATAACAAGTGAAGAAGATTATGCATCGATGAAACGTTAAGGCGTAGATGGATTTAAGAGATTGACTTTGTGACATTGAGAATCTGATGAAGGGAAATGACCTAGGAAATGTGCAGAGCTCACTGGGGCAACTGCCAACTGCATATTTTTCTTTATTCTCTTGTGACTTGAGGAAACTTTTAAAAAAGTTTTCTTCATATATATATAGTTTGGTTTGACAATAGAGGCATTTAGCAATGGATTGTTGGGTGGCTAGCCATATATATATATTCTCCCTTTTTTTCACCACCCTGCTGTGCTATTGGCCTATTGCTATCACAGCTGAGTAAAGTGCCGTTGCTATCACAGCTGATTAAAGCTTCTAATTTCCACCTGCCTGCCCCTGCAGCTTATGGTTCTATGGCTATGCTTTGCCCTCGTCATTTCCATATAGTAGTTCTTACAATTATAGGCCACTTGATTGTTTCACACATCATTTGGGAATCTTTTATTTCGAATATTGGTATCCTTAAAAGGTTATTCAAATTCTTACGTACATATGCAAGAATGGAGGAGGAACATGAGTTGAAGATGTTTTAGGTGCCAATTGCCCATGTTAGAATACTCCTTGCATTATGGAATCTAAAATTGAGCTCATGCTACTAAGTCCCAATCATTTTAGTAGAAAATGACACAGCTCGATTCTCGACTAGTCGGGTTTTTTTTTTTTTGGCAATAAACTAATCAGGGTTTAATGTGGTTACAGATACATAACAAAAAAAATCAATTTAGCAAAATGGGAAAAATAAATAAAAATAATAAAGGAAAAAATAAATTGGGCTTACGAATTCAGATTGGTCTTCTTTGTGGATGTGGATGCAGTGCAGGGGAAATAGCTCAGGCATCCGGGCCCTTGGTGTTGAACCGAAGAAACAAAACATTATGATTTTAATTCGGCCCAGTAGCGTATAATTTGTGGCGATTTGGATCCACATTTTGCCCAATATTATGGGCCCAACTTAATCACTACTGAGAATTTTGATCATCTCATCAAATAAATGTAAGTGCGCCACGTCGGTAAGATTGACGCACTCCACCGTGGTTTGAGTAAGCCGAACAACACCTAAATCTCTCCTCCATATACTCTTTGACTTAAAAATATTTCTGTAGGCTTAAAATGAGCCACATATGCTACCCTACCTTTCATATCACCATGAAGCGCCACGTGTGCTTCTTTCTCCTGCGTGTCTAATACAGACTTTTCCAGTTCTTAGACACTGGGCACCCAGCCCTCTCCGAAGGGAACACCAACTTCCAATTTCTCTGCCTTAAGAAAAATCCCCCCCATCGAGAAAGGAGAATTGTCGAAACTAAGAAATTTGATTTGAAATGAGCTCCATGGCTTCCCGCTTGATTAATTCCAGGCTCGCACTCTCTAGAGTCTAGTAAGTTCATATTCTTTACTTCTGTTTCTTTGATTTTTTTTTTAAACCTTTTAGATATTTCAAATTGATATTCGAATGCCATTGTCGTTGATGAAATAGATTCTGTGTTTTTGCCCTATGGTAAATTCAATTTCCTCGGAATAGAATTAAATGTTAGCTAAGTGTTTCTTCTGTTGAAAGTTGAAACGGAAGGTTAGTTTTGATCCTTATTGTCGCTTCTCCATTTTGAATTTAACAGTGCAGTGGGTGGGTCCAAGAATCGAAGATTTCTTTCGACAGAGTCGAACAAGGTTGATGAACCTTTTAAAGTTGAAGAAGCAGAGACAGTACATGTACCTCCTCCACCTTCTGACAAGGTATTAAACTACTCCAAATCTATGTAATGTGGCCTCTCTCTTTTTTTATTACCATTATGCCTTAAATTCTACTTGTGTTATTCATTTCAGCTGCTTGTGTTGGGTGGCAATGGATTTGTTGGCTCCCATATCCTCAGGGAAGCTTTGAATCGTGGTCTGGTTGTTGCCAGCCTCAGCAGGTACTTTGATTTCTGATAGTTTTTGCTACAGATTAGTGTTTCTACAATTTCTTCATAGAATTTGGGATTTAGTTGAAATCATGTTCTCTTTCTTATTTGGAATTTGTTTCATATCAAAGCAGGAACTAATTATGTTTGCAACCATGTGATCTTGCGAGAAAGTAAAGTACATAAGAAACATCAGATTGCCTTTACTTTTGAACAAAAAGAAACATTAGATTTTTAGACATTGAAATGTTCAAATACCATCAAATGTGTTTAATCCTTCCATAGTAGGGGCATATAGCTCTATATTATTCAGCTGCAAATAAGAATCTGCTTTTCGTTGTAATTCGCATACTTACATTTCAAAGGCTGCTTATGCATTTTCCCAGATGATACACTTCTTGTTATGGTTGCAAATAAGCTCTGATCATTCTCCAATTCTTCTTTGGATGCTTTGTTGTGTATGTTCAACTTTTAAGGCTTAGGGAATACTCTACGATATTGGTTTGTGAAGATGCATAATAATTTCTTATGCCGGCCTTACCTTTTTCACCAATTATTTATGTTGCTTTGAACTACTTTTTAATTTGTTGCTTTTTTCTATTAGGTCTGGCAAATCATCTTTACATGACTCTTGGGCTAACAACGTAACATGGCATCAAGGTTTCTCTCTCTATTTGCTTGTCATTATGTTATTGGCGGCTTTTGTAATACGCCTAATATGTTTTTGCCATTCCAGGAAACCTTCTTTCATCTGATTCATGGAAGGAAGCTCTGGATGGAGTGACATCTGTTGTACGTAGTGCTTTAACCCTGCAGATGCCTTGACAACCAAAAATGATTTTGATCCAACTTCACATGCACATGAATACACAATGATTCCATAATTTATATATAGTATTTTCATATTTCGTGGTTTACTTAGATGTTTGATACTCTCTTTTATTGTCTGATTCTTTCTGCTAATTAAATTTAATTTCTAGATCTCTTGCGTTGGGGGCTTTGGATCCAATTCTTATATGTATAAGATTAATGGGACTGCAAACATCAATGCAATCAGAGCTGCTGCTGAGAAAGGTACAGATAATTGATTAGAGAAGCTGGCATAGCCACGTATTGAGATTTCATTTCCTATTGGAATCACTCCTCTTGTAACTAGCTGCTCTTTTTCCCCCCCAAAAAAAATGGGTAAAGAAACTGTAAAATTTTTGCAGGGCATCAGAGTTTTTGTTCTGTACTTTTTCATTTTCGTTTTGTTCCTGGCCTTTGCCATTACCTAGTTTCTCTTCTTGATTGGCCCTGTAAATTTGCTTCAGGTGTGAAAAGATTTGTTTACATCTCTGCTGCTGATTTCGGCTTGGCAAACTATTTACTGCAAGGATATTATGAGGGGAAGGTATTTTTCTCTTTGCCGTTGGTTCCTCATTGCCATCTCTTAAGGAGTCTTTGTTGGATAATCTATTATAGTCTCTGTTTGTGCTTGCAACTCTTCACAAGATGTGCTAGATCAGCATATATATTCAAATATTGATTTAGATGAGCAAGTGGAATTATGGTGTTCTGCAAGTCTTCTACTGATTAATTGCATTCTCATGGAAAATCCTCTTTTTCTTATCTTGTGGCATAGAGAGCTGCTGAGACAGAGTTACTAACCAAGTTTCCTTATGGAGGTGGGTTCTCTTATTGACTTGCTGAAATTTTGTGCAATATTTTGAACTTACCATTACTTCTTTCTTCACTTCCTCATGACAGGAAACTGTTACCATCTTTTATAGGACAGCAGATACTAAATTAATTTGTTATGGTTCTTACACTCACGTGGTTTGAGATTCTACATTTTTTTTTCAGGAGTGATTTTGAGGCCTGGCTTCATTTATGGGACTCGAACTGTTGGAAGTGTGAAGTTACCTCTTGGTGTTGTTGGTTCTCCAATGGAAATGGTAAATTCTTCATTTGTAACCTTTTCTTTTGGTTTTTCTGACCAAACTGGAAAATCAGAAGCAAAATTCATAGGGTCCAATGATCAATCCTAGTAACTAATAAAATAGGGAGTTTGTTAGAGTAGTCTGCATTTGATGTGCCTGACAGCATTGAATTTGTGAAGAAAATAATAAGAATAAAATTTCAACGTAAATGAGAAGGAATTTGCCCAATGGAGGAATTGTCTTTGGCCCAACCGAACTCTAATGATGCTCATGCATGTAATGCGACTAAGCTTAGATTTTAGGCTCATGGAACTTTGAATCGTGATTCAGACTAAGCTTCTTCATTAATCTTTGTAGGTTCTCCAACATGCAAAACCATTAAACCAGCTGCCCATTGTCGGTCCACTGTTCACTCCTCCAGTTAATGTTACTGCGGTTGCCAAGGTTGCAGTGAGAGCAGCAACTGATCCTGTATTCCCTCCGGGGATCGTAGATGTGCATGGAATACAACGTTTTAGTCAGCAAATGTCAAGATAGATTAGTTAAATTCGAATTTTGTGTTGTTTCCCATTTTTCAAAAGTATAGAGCTATCAATATAGAGCGGTTAAAGGTGTATCTGGCCGATTGTAAATTGTTATAAACTGTTGGAGTTGTGTTACATTGAGAACTAAAACAAGGAGCGTTTAGTTCACTCTGATGCGCAATAAAATTTCCAGGAATGCTCCTGAAATTTGAATATGATTGATTGTCTTGCATTAGCATTTGATCCTTGCAGTTTGTCATGTTTTTAGATTAAATGAAGAATTCAGCATTTGTCGCGACTTTAGACAAGGTATCATATTTTGATGAAATTGATTGCTTCTTCTTTTTGGACATTTAAATTTATTCGTCCCAATAATGATTTTCTCCATTTAAAGGACTCGAACTTGATACATCCTAACAATGATTTTTTCCATTCAAAAGACTCGAACTCAAGATCACTAATGATTTTTTCCATTCAAAAGACTCGAAAAAGACTCGAACTCAAGATCACTAATGATTTTTTCCATTCAAAAGACTCGAACTCAAGATCAGAGCCGAACGCTCGAACGAATTTGTGATCGATTGCTTCTTTTTACTTCCCCTCCTCCGGTAAATGATCTCACGGACTTGTTGACCCAGTAACCGGGTTATTGGGCTCATACACAAATTAACTACTTTTTTTTTTTAAAAAAAAAAAATCTGGGCCCGGTGTGAAGTGACAACTGGCCAATTATGGCCCAAAAAACCGAGACGAAGTGATAATAGATGGCCCAATTAAATGGTTCATTTAAACTATCTACGATAAACGGTGAGTGAAAGAAAGAAGTCGGTAGACAGAGTCTGGAAAAGAGCGAAGAGAAGAGAAGATGAACCATAATAATCATAACCATAATCCGCAATCAAGCGATGGAAAGCATGACGACGACGCTGCTCTCTCCGATTTCCTCGCCTCTCTCATGGATTACACTCCCACTGTACCTCTCTCTTTCTCTCGCTAAGTGAAAATTCTTATATTTCTGAGATCTCTTTCTTTTTTTTCTTCTTTTTGACAAATTATTTGTAACGATTTCATTGTGGCTAATTCGTGGCAGATTCCGGACGAATTAGTGGAGCATTACTTAGCCAAGAGTGGCTTTCAATGTCCCGACGTTCGATTGTAGGTATTTCTCCCTTTTTTTCCTATTACTTTCTTTTGTTTTCTTGTTCCTTTCAATCTCTTTGTATCCTCTGTCTTATCTGCCGACGCGCAAATTTGTAGGAAATTGATTCAATTCTTTGAAAATTCACTTAATCTTTACTGCTTTTGTGGTTTCTGATAATAGAGTTCGGAAATTTACCATCTTACATCCTACTAAGAGGGACACCTAGGGTTACTTATTCTTTTTTCCTTTTATTTGGTTCTAGGGTTCCTAATAACTGAAAGAGATTTTTTAAAAGTAATTATTGTTTCCTCTGCCTGGCATGTACAGAAACTTTATAATCTACTTTGAGACCAAATGAGACATTGATACAGGCTATTAGTTTCCTATTGTCCGTGAAGGCGGTCTTTTACTTCATAGCTTGTTTGGTATTAGTATTCTCTTTTATAATAGTTGGGTTTAATAAATGGCTGAGCTTCGAATTGTCTATTGTTTCTCATATGTGTTCGATCTTGTTTGACTTTTATCGCGCTCCTGCAGAATAAGGCTTGTACCTGTTGCTACAGGTCATTAGTTTCCTATTATCCATAAGTGGCTTTGTCTGTTACTTCATAGCTTGTTTAGTATGAGCATTCTCTGTTAGAATATAATTGGGGTTTATAAATGGCTGAGCTTTGCATTGTGTATTGTTTCTCATATGTATTCGATCTTGTTTGACTTTTATTGTGCTCCTGCAGAATAAGGCTTGTAGCTGTTGCTACTCAGAAGTTTGTTGCAGATGTTGCAAGTGACGCGCTTCAGTATGACACCAAAACCTTTTAATTTTTTCTCATATTTGAGTTGGTATTTTTTGCTTATGAAATTTATTCATAATTTAGGCATTGCAAGGCAAGGCAGGCTGCGGTTGTGAAGGACAAAAGGGATAAGCAGCAAAAGGATAAGCGCCTAGTTTTGACGATGGATGATCTCTCAAAGTCATTGCGTGAGGTAGGCATCGAAATTTCTGTGTTTCCCATCCTTTTGAAAACGAGTGCTATATTTGATGTTCTCATCTTTAGTTAAGTAAAGGAAATTTATGTTACAACCTACAAAATTATGTTTTAGTTTCCATAACTAACTAGCTCATTGAAGGGCACCTCAATTATGATTGTATTAGTTCTGGTTGTTAATATAATCCTATTCTTCTTTTGAGAAATCAGCATTTTTGAGAAAGAATGCTCTGATGAGAAACTGTTGATTCTTCTGCACTCCGCCCTTCTTTAAAGCTTTTAGGATTTGAAACATTCTTGGATTCACTTCTTTAGTCAGCCCTCAGGCTGTAGTGCTCAAACGCATCCGGACAAAGATTGGCTCATGTAGTGTAGAACAGGGTATGTAGACAGTATCCATATATATGGACTTTCTTAGTAAGGCAGAAGCAGTTATATCTCTTATAACATGTTATTGTCAAAATCTCAATGAGAATTTTATGTTGTAGGCTTTTAGCAGCCAGCTTAGGCACACAAAGAATATCCTAGTCTCGGAGTGGTGTAAATCACCTCCAGAGTGTGCGATCAATTTTTATATGCTTGAGACACATTATTGTTAGATGTTATAAAATCTTGAATGCCTTCTGTTTATGTCTTGAGTGTCCTATAATAGCATTAGTTTCTCTCATCTTTATATTTGTCTTTATCAAGCAGTAATCATTGTATTGTGTTGTTTTGATTGAACAGTATGGAGTAAATGTGAAGCATCAGGAGTATTTTGCTGAAAGCCCATCAACTGGAATGGATCCTGCTTCTAGAGATGAATAGTTGGAGTTGGGACATCATGTTACTTGAACACTTGTTTGTATTTAGTTTATTCAAATTGTTGTATCTTTGTGATGTTTTGGCTGGTTTATCACTTATCGTCTGCATAAAAATGTCTGTTCACTTTGTCCTCACTTTTTTAATAGATCCAAATTCAGCCTAGGTGTAAGTTTTGCTAATGAATAAATCTAAGCTCGAGAATGTTATATTTGTGGTTCAATGGTTGCAAAATATTGGCAGTCGGGGAAGTTTTGCCCCGAGGACTTGGATTAATTACTTTTACTTGTCCAAAACCTTGAAATCAAATGCAACTTGTATTTGGTTCAATTCAGGAAGTCATTTGAGTCATGTTTCCACCTAGACATCAGCTTGTGACAGGTAAAAACAAAGGGGTTATTGTCACGACATATTAAATAGAAGTCAAGTGGAGGCATGATTTTCAAACAAACATATAAATAAGTCAGGAAATAAAACCAACGTGGGAAGAAATTTGAAGTAGAATCGAAGTTAAATAGAAAATGAATTGAAGTCTCTTTTCAATCAATTCTTATTCTAGTACTAGCATTGTGCAGTTCAAAAAAAAAAAAAAAGAAGAATTCTAGTTTTGTGTTTCCTTGAAAAGATGCCATTTCTTGATTTTCTTTTTGGTGATCTTACTTGATTTTCTATCTGGCCATGGAAAAAAATCAAAGATGTTATACTAATTATGACCTATCTACAACTTCTAAATTACGGTCAATTATTAACATTTTTTTATTAATTGTCGAGAACGAAATTACATGGAGGAACAGTCGAAATTTCTTCAATGTCTTCGCTTTGATTGAAATTTTCTACAAAAATATAATAGTAAAAAACATTATATAATAATTTTCCTAATAAGAAGAATAATATAATAACTTAATAAGAATAAAGACTGGGTTTGTTTGAACACTCACAGACAAAAAGGAGGAAAATAACAAGAGTAGAGGAAAGGAAAACACGTTTTGTTCGCTCAAATTAATTCAACAAAAGTAATATGATGAATTATTAGTTATCTTTATGTGTAAAAAGTCTTTGGTTTTATTTAGCTTTAGAATCAGACAGCAACCGTTTTCATTATCATTATTCGTTAGCTTTTTGCCTTTTTTTCAATCTTTATTGATTTATAGTGATTACTTGTAAAGTAGTAGAAAGTAGAATAATAATTAACGGAGCGCCGCAATTATGAAAGCCCCTCCGTAGGCCACTTGTTCCCTCCGTTGATCGGTTTCTCCGCCGGTGATCCGTTCCACCTCTCCTTTTTGCCTTTTTAACATGTGGTATTTGATTTTGACATACTACCAAATTTTCTGCTAAATTTGGCTTTCACAATATTCACCATCACCCACGACTTTCTTGACTCTCCATTTTATTTTATTTTACTTTTTTTTAAACTCAAATTTTATCTCCGTCGCTATTGAGAGTGCTTTTTTTTTTTAAATAATTTTGAGCATGCAGAAGAAATCAAGGAAGCATATTGATAATAATATGTGGCTTTGATTTGGTCAAGGTAAACGTTGATGACTTAAAAGAGTTACGATCGAGGACAAAGTATGTTATTGAATTAATTATTTATGTTTCACTCCTGTAGTTTTCTCTCTTTTTAATCTACGCACCCAGTCCTAATCAAGCATTACTTAATGCCCCCATAGCCATTTTGTATTAATTCTTGTAGGCTCATATATATTTAGTTTTTCTTAAATAGAACTAGCTGACACCATGCTGAATTGAGTGATAAACAACGCATTCTAATTTAAGCAGGTTTTAGTTTCGAGATCTTGCGCGTATATGCATACAGTCGCCTTATTACTAGACTCACTCATCAAACTTAAATGCGCGACACAAGTGGAATTCGAATACCCAAATCTTTGCTCTGGAGATGATATCATTGGGCGGAGTTAAAAAGCTTTGATATGTTGAAGTTTTGAAATTTTTATGCAAATTTGATGAAAAGAAATCCACAAAAGCTGAATATAGCGTCAAATCATATGGTTTACTTAGTACAATTATTTTAGCTTTTATAAATTTATAATTTATATATTCAGACTACTTTTCAACTATGTCATCCTATAAATAGTGATAATATGTTATTTTGGGAGAACCGTGTTAAATGAGCCAAACAGCCAAAGAAAGATGAAATGCTCTACCAAACCCATTCTCCTTCTATATCTCTGGCTGTTGCTGATTTTATTGCAAGACGACATCCATGGAGTCCTGACTCAAAAAACAAACCAGACACAAGTTAATGTGGGCGTGGTTCTAGATATGGATTCCTTGGTCGGAAAGATTGGTCTCAGTTGCATAAACATGGCCCTCTCCGACTTTTATCAAACTCATCCTCACTACAAAACCAGGCTGCTCTTGCACCCCACGGACTCCAAAGGAGACGTTGTTCAAGCTGCAGCTTTTGGTATATTATTTAATTCTCTCTCTTTTTTTTTTCCTTCTCTCTTTATTTCTAGCTTTTAATTAATTTCCAATATATGCTAATTATCTTCCTATATAATCAACTTCAACTTAGTCTAAATCATCGCTCTAGATATATACGAAGTTGATCATTAAATTAAATATATTTCACAACGCTGTAGCAAATTAATATACGAAGTTTATAGGGTTGATTTATTAACAAGCTTAATTCCATTGTTTATATATCTCAGAAAACCTCTTTAGCTTAATATCCTAATTACTACTATATATATATATATCTTTTACATTCTTTTCTGCTTTTTTTTTTTGAAGAAATCTTTTTCTGCTTTCATAATTCAAATCAAACCAGTATGAATGTATATACTAGTATGTCTTCCTTGGCAAAATAGGGGGAAAAAGAATATCGGATATGTAAAAGTTACTTGCTTATGAAAAGTATGCATGATTTTACATTATGAGCCCGTTTGGAAGTTTCTATAGAAAATAAAAAGGTAGAAAGTTTTTTTATAGAAAGTTTAGGACTAGAAAGATTTTTCTAGAGAAAATACTTTAACATGTTTGTTTAACCTCTAAAGTTTAAATTAAATTCCTAAGAAAGTAAAGTTAAATTTATTAAAATACCCTTTTATGGATATTTTAAATTTAAAAATAAGGTCCTTTTAAGTAATTTTGTCTTAAAATTACTTTCATGATAAAAGTGAGAAAGTATTTGGGTCAATTAAACTTTCTTACCCTAAACTTTCTCTTAAAGAAATAACCAAACATGCTAAAGTTATTTCCTACCCTATACTTTCTATAGAAAGTGATTAAATTACATCAAAACAAACGGCCTCATACTGATTTTTCTACTAATTTGAAATCAGTTTATATTAAATCCGAAACGGAGATACTCTTTTAACATATGTATTTTTAATTCATAAAATTTAAATTCGAAATCATTTTGAGGTTTTTTTATTAAATGCCACTAATATTATTTGTGTGGTCAAATTTTGCAAGTATTTAACAAATAATCAAGTTTTTTTTCGGCCAAATACAAATAATCAAGTTGACTCAAAAATATTGGTACTAGTTCTTGAAGTTTGACCGAGGTTTTAAACCAAAATTTGATGCTTTTGAGTTGATTCTATTATTTTAATGGTACCAGTTTACCCATCGTTTTCTTAATTATTTATTTATACTTATAAAGTATGTTAATTGCTAGATGCTCATATTTGGCGTCTATTAACTTCATTATACTTTCTTCTTTGAAAAAAAAATTGTATCTAATCTTATCTTATATATTCTAATAATGTTTGGTGATGCAGGACATAAAGCAGACATGTATATTCTAAAAATAGCATCAACTCCATC